>WNWK01009350.1:0-77388 GCA_009830355.1 Cherax destructor | reverse complement strand
AAACTGCTTGGGGGCAGCATCCTTCTGACTGAGTTGAAAGCATTGGCAAAGTCCAATTTGATTAAGGTTTTTTCATTGGACATGTTGTTGATGTATACTCGTGCTGCATGGGCAACTGCTTCACAGCCTTGTTGAACCCCAAAAACCGAGCTGAGTTGGTTTCAACATTGAGGCAGCATCTTGACTCACCCTTCGTACTGCAGCCTTGGCAGCTAGGCGCCGAAGGTGTTGCCCACTGCAATGGGCCTGATTCCTCCACCCTTTTTTCCGGAGGGCACACAGTGAGGCACCAAAGAAAAGGGTCTAATGGTCTTGGGACACTACCAGCCAGGCACCCATTGGAAAATTTGGTGAGTTCAGACAACAATCTCTCAGAGACCTCACCAAGACCTGGATTGAGCATTTGTTTCAAGTGTTGTGGCCTTAAACCAGTGAAACCCCCTGCTGAGCCCTGTGGGAAAGACATAGCAGTTTTATACACATCGGCGTCCCGTAAGGTTAAATGTTCTTGACCTGCTGCAATGTCAAGGGGTCAATGTTGGTACTGGGAGCCCTCGGATGTTTGTCCTTCAGGGCTTGTGCTGTAATGATATCCTAATGTGGGCCCTGATTTTTGAGGCGTCTGATGTCCTGTTGTTGACATTTGCCTGGCGGGTGTTTGACGTCCTGTAGGGGATACGGACAAGGTTGTCCGTATATATATATATATATATATATATATATATATATATATATATATATATATATATATATATTTTATATTACACGCAGTAATTTCTGGAGAGTCACGAGGTAACAATTTCTGAAATGAGGCCCACTAATGGAGATTAATATATCACTGGCAACGTAATATAAAGGTTATATGAAAGCGTAGACCCATAAAATACACACCCACATAACTGAAGTAATGTATACAGTGTTTCGAACAACTGAATTGCACAAATAAGATTATTTAGATTAGTTTATATACAAATAATCTGCATTTAGGAGAAAAACTTACGACGACGTTTCGGTCGTTTATATTGTTCCCCTAGGTATTGTGGCCCCCTTTTTTTATTCTATATTAATGTTGATTATTATAAAGGGCGGACCTACGAGTGGACGTATAGGCATTTTTAATTATTATTATTATTATTATTATTATTATTATTATTATTATAATTATTATTATTATTATTATAATTACATCTAAGGCTAAACCCACAAGGCCCACGCTGCAGTGAGCTTTGACGCCAGTAATTAAGGAGAAGGAGCAGCGGAATTGCGGGAATTCTATGTTTTTTATATTTCTCTCTTTACGGGAATAATTTCTTCTTCTTTCTTCTTCTTCTTCTTCTTCTTCTTCTTCTTCTTCTTTTCTTCTTCTTCTTCTTCTTCTTCTTCTTCTTCTTCTTCTTCTTCTTCTTCTTCTTCTTCTTCTTTTTCTTCTTCTTCTATTATTTATTATTGTTATTATTATTTTATTATTATTACTAATATAAGATGAATTAAGAGACAGCAGTTTAAAAATATATTATTTATATGCGGAAAAAAGAGGGAGTTGCTCGTAGAGTGTGGATGAAAGGAGAAAGAGAGAGGGAGAGGAGGGCTAGGAAGAGTTAGGGGAAAGCTAGGAGGGCTAGAAGGGGAGGGAATAGGATTGAGGAGTCAGGATTTACGAATAATTCTCAGTTGAAACCAAATTGTCGTTACTCCAGATACTGGTGAATAATTTCCGCAGGAGTTGACCTTCAGTGGATTCCGGGGCCATATAATGTGTGTAGTGGCAGGCCCTAGCCTGCCCACAGCCTGGTGATGTGTGGTGGTGGCAGCCTGCCCTCCTCCCCCAGCCTGGGGATGTGGTGGCAGCCTGCCATCCTCCCCACAGCCTGGGGATGTGTGGTAGCAGCCTGCCATCCTCCCACAGCCTGGGATGTGTGGTGGCAGCCTGCCATCCCCCCACAGCCTGGGGATGTGTGGTGGCAGCCTGCCATCCTCCCCACAGCCTGGGTATGTTGTGAGGAACTAGACCCGATCGTAGATTAATATACTAAGCATTTTACCCAGTTACAATATAGACAGATGGTGGGAATAGATGTCTGTGGACTTCAAGGCATATGCCAGGCTCTTGTGTAGAATGTAGTAAGTATAAGTATTAATTTTAAGAGACTTAATGTTATGTAATACTTATGGGGACTTAGTATCTAGAATTTCTTGAGAGCAACTAAGATCACGTGGTCTTTAATTAACCTCATGTGACAAACACCTGAGTCTTGTCTCGTCTGAGGATATTACCCAGGCCTAGCAGGTATAGGTACACAGTAAAAGCTGATTAAAAACAGGTATTTAGAAGATAAGAACACAAGAAAGGAGGAAAACTGCATCAGATCTACTGGACTATAATAGGCACTACCTTCTAAACCAAAACACACTAACAAGCATATTTACCCAACCCATTTCCAATGCTCCAAGGAATAAACAAAGTCAAGTCCCACTTAGTTCCCTTCTCACTCGTGTATTTATCTAACCTGAATCAATATTTATCTAACCTGAGAGAGGAGCCGATTTTGGTTAATGACAAATTTGGACTTTAGATATTTTTCAGGAAATCCCGGAAATAGATGGGAATTCACGTGGGAACAGTGAATTCAGGGTCCCACTGGTGGAACTATTGTACTGGAGGTGGTGCCTGGCCTCTTATACCAGAGGTCAGCATAGAGACAGAGATTCTGGGCAGAGCCGAGGCTGGACAGTGGATTTTAAGGTCGGTGAAGTGAATTGAAATCTGCGAAAAGACCGCTGAAGTGGAGGGAGGATATTAAATCTAAAAGAACCCCTCCTCTTCACCGACTTCTTCACTGGTCAGATGCACTTCGCTGACCTCCTCACCAGTGGGGTTTTGAAGTGATCAAGAAGGAAGACTTCGTACTTAAATGAGCCGTTTTCACTAATATATTTGGTATTCCCCTAATTTCCCAAATTGTTTAATAAGTCATTGTACAACTTCCCAGTAATATTGTATTAACCGATTTCCCAGTGGCCTTGAATAAAGTTCGAAAACATACTGTAATTGCATATGTCCCATGCTTTCAGTATAAGCGAAATAAATGCTTTCATTCTCTTAATTTTTGGTATACCATTTTCCCATTTAATATTCCCTTTTAAGAAACTCTACTGATATTGATTTTTATATTCTTAAGTAAAGAAGTGGCACTGAGAGCTCTGTCGTGAAGCTTCTCTCTAGTTACTGGGTAATAAAAGGAGAACTTATTGCGTATTAGTATTAAAATGCATTAATGATAAAGCAAGTTTTTTAATATGTTCAATACTGCTACCTATCATGGTTCTCGGATAAGGTCTTATGATGGTATAGAAATAAGATAGCGCAATGTCTAGTAAACCCACGGCCTTATGCTGATTTTCTCTATCATTTACTAGGCTGGAAGGTATTTACCCCCAAAAACTGAGTACATCAGGAGCTTCAACACGGTCTTAGCTATTTCATTCTGCCATGAGGACCGGTAAGCCAGCGGAAGGCCTCGGTCAGATGACCAAAAGCTCCAACGGCGGGTCATCATCTAAGACCCGCGTCAGGCAACACCTGTCATGTTTCCTGACGAACCTAACCTAACCTAAGAGATATTATACCTATCCAGTGTGCGTAAACAAGCAGAATTATTCAGTCTTAGTATTATATAAGTATTGTATAATAAACATTTTAAGCATTTTAAGGAAAAGGTTCTCTTCACTGGATAATAATAATAATAATAATAATAATAATAATAATAATAATAATAATAATAATAATAATAATAATAATAATGATAAAATAAATGAATTAAAGTAGCCGTTTACACCTATTTATAGGTATCTCAATAATATTTTACACTTGTAAATGTCTGTAGGGTGTTTTACACCTGGTTATGTGTAGTTCAGGGGAACAACGTGCATAATACATCACTAAAGCGAATGACTGCGTGTCTGCAGGGCGCACAGTACACGATATTTGTACGTTGATCAATGCACTGCGTCAGTGAGCGAGAGTCAATAACCACTCGTTAAAACAAGAGCCCCACGTAGGGTGAACATCCCTTCCCAACGCACACACACACACACACACACACACACACACACACACACACACACACGAGGTACATTCAACGCAACATTCTCGTTTACATATCAAAGGACATCCCGCTCCACTAAACAATACTTGCTCAGCAATGACATTACTAAATGGTGCCTCTACAGTCAGTCTGCACGACACGAATTGACTGGAAAATGTAGGGAGTTGTGCAGCACTGTGTAGTGCGAGAATATTTTTGAACACATTCTTATGTTCACACTCCTATATACGTATTCACATACGCACTCTTATATGTACACACATGTGTATGTGAAGAGGAGTGGCACTGTGTCTCATTAGAGGTTAATCTAAAAGATGGAGAAAAGGCTCGAATAGCAGGAACTGCAGCAAATGTATCAGGGAATATGTAAGGGATAAAATACTGAGAGTGATGGTTAAGGAAGAACTGGGCAATCGAGTAAAAGTGACGAATGGGGTACCATAAGGATCAATATTACGACTACTTATATTGTTCTTGACAGACTTGGTATTGATCAATAACAACATTGCCACTAGCCAAGGAGTATAATGAAATTAGCTTAGAGGCGTCCACTCCACCGTATGTCTTTGGATGGCGGGTACAACATCTAGCTTGGCTGGATGCGCCATTCTTAAGGATTTGTGGTCTAGTGGTCTAAAGCGTCATGTGTTTTCGCTCACCATGAGGCTGGCCAAAGCAGCGTGGGTTCGACTCCTTGGCTAGTCGTAGGTTGTTATTGATCAATACCACTCGTTCTAGGTACAACATATATATATATATATATATATATATATATATATATATATATATATATATATATATATATATATATATATATATATATATATATATATATATATGTATGTATGTATGTATGCGTAAGTAGACAGGGTGGGACTCCAGGAAAACCGTAGACACACTACAGTGATGGTCAGGTAAGTGAATGTTTGAAATAAAGCTTAGCAAAAGGAAAAGGGGTATAGGAAACCAGGACACACACACACACACACACACACACACACACACACATACATACACACACACACACTACATACACACACACACACACACTACACTCCTGCAAATCTCTATACAGTGTTAGCTGGGATAATCTGTCGAGTTACCTCACTTACCCTCGTTCATCACTCGATATAAACTGCTCAATTAGTCGGCTAAACTCGCAAGTTAATCACGATAATGTCTACAGTTTCTTTAAGCATTGCTCCGTCATATTAAGCTGTGTAATTGTTCTTGGGAATAGATTTAATTCCTGTAGGTAATTGTTTCAAATGAAAATAAACTTGTAAATAATTCCCTCCCTTTTTTGGGTATTTGATTGTAAACATTGTTAAATTATTGTATATGGATGTAAATCCTTCTAAATCTTGGTAAAGCGTAATATATTTTAGTAAATCTTGGTAAATCTTTTTTTAATGTCAGTAAATTTTGGTAAACTGGTGGGTTAGTTAATGGAGTTTAAAACCTATCTACTGTGCAAAGGTCATGAAGGCTATATGCCACCTGCTCACCACCAGACAAGGGAACTCCCACCATTTATACACTGAGTGAGAAAAATACCTCGCGGTGTATAATATCGCGTGGTATATTACACAAATAACCCGCACATAGAAGAGAGAAACTTACGACGACGTTTCGCTCGTCGTAGTGAAAGTTCTCTATACGTTTTCCAGCTCAGCAATCTCACCTACCTTGGATCATTTACAAAGTCACAGTGTGTCTCTGTAAATGGTCCAAGTCTGACCGAAACGTCGTCGTCACCTTCCCTCTCTCCTACGTGCGGGTTATTTGTGTATTGTTCCACTCACGTTATTGTGTCTTTTTGTTCTCTGTCGTAAATTGTTTAAACAATTCAAAGATTTTTTTTTTTTAATCAGAGTCACCCTTTATATAACTTGAGAAAACCCGAATGATAATTCAGGAAAACATTTCCCATTTTCTGTGCAAATTATTAAGTCAAAATTATGTTTAATTAATCGAGGTAAACTAATTAATAATAATAATTGCTTGATTAGTTAAGTTCAGTTTCTCCTTGGTGTAGGAGGGAAGGTTCAGTTGCTCATTCGTAAGCTCATCTATTATAGAAGGTAAACTCATCTATTGAGGTAAACTGATCTATTGGTAAATTCATGTACAGAGATAAACTGATCTGTTACTAAATATAAGCTAATTTACTATTAAAGGTATACTGATCTGGGTCAAGGGTGCCTAACTAATTTTGGTCAGCTGATGAATTAGTTGAAATTATTAAGCATGTCAGGATTGTAGAGGGTATGGTGATGCCCTCAAAGATGTGGATGTCATATACTGTATAGTTATGACATCTTTTTTTTTGGTTTTCTCAAGGAACAGTCGCACCGTCAGTGACTTCTTCAGTCCTAAGACAGAGGCATCATGTTACCAGCAGCTATCAGAAGTTTTGCTGGAACAAAGATTAGAAGTTTTCAAGAGGAAACTGGATCACCACCCGCTCAAAATGCCTGATCAGCCAGGTTGTGATCGCTTCAAGCAGGTCAGAAGAGGGTAAAAAGAATCCTCGGAACTTATCACGAAGTAGAATTTCAGAGTGAAATTTGAGTGACCATTAAGAAACTGAATCAAGAAAATTTTTAATGCTCTCCACTATGCTTATTTTCTTTTTACAGCTTGAATAAATTAAGCGCAGACCCAACCAATGTAACTCACTCGACACTTGTCGTAACTTCAAAAAAAGCTAGTGACTTTGAAGTTATAACTGAACGTGATTATTATGACTAGTTCTGAGCTCATTCCTCCTACGACCTGGTCTCAGGCCAGGCCTCCTAAACTGGAAAGTAAATACTATTAAACTACTGAGAACTACGAGGAAGCGTACAGAAAAGTAGAGACAAATATGTAACGAATGTAAATAATAGTTTGTGACATTTTTATGTGACTTCTTACATTTTCATAAGACCTAAAAAAAGATTAGTATTCCTTCCAGAATGCTGAACATTTAACAGGCTTCACTTTCGTACTAATAAGACTGGTTGAAGTACTTCTCTGGATGGTTATCTACCACCCACGACAAGATCGTAGTTCCTCCCTGGATGGTTGTTATCTACCACCCATGACAAGACTATAGTACCTCCCTGGATGATTGTTATCTACCACCAATGACAAGACTATAGTACCTCCCTGGATGGTTGTTATCTACCACCCATGACAAGACTATAGTACCTCCCTGGATGGTTGTTATCTACCACCCATGACAAGACTATAGTACCTCCCTGGATGGTTGTTATCTACCACCCATGACAAGACTATAGTACCTCCCTGGATGGTTGTTATCTACCACCCATGACAAGACTATAGTACCTCCCTGGATGGTTGTTATCTACCACCAATGACAAGACTATAGTACCTCCCTGGATGGTTGTTATCTACCACCAATGACAAGACTATAGTACCTCCCTGGATGGTTGTTATCTACCACCAATGACAAGACTATAGTACCTCCCTGGATGGTTGTTATCTACCACCCATGACAAGACTATAGTACCTCCCTGGATGGTTGTTATCTACCACCCATGACAAGACTATAGTACCTCCCTGGATGGTTGTTATCTACCACCCATGACAAGACTATAGTACCTCCCTGGATGGTTGTTATCTACCACCCATGACAAGACTATAGTACCTCCCTGGATGGTTGTTATCTACCACCCATGACAAGACTATAGTACCTCCCTGGATGGTTGTTATCTACCACCAATGACAACACTATAGTACCTCCCTGGATAGTTGTTATCTACCACCCACGACAACACTATAGTACCTCCCTGGATGGTTGTTATCTACCATCCTACTAGCTAGTCTTAGTTCATTTCCATACATATCTGAGGATACTCTGCCATCACTGACTGAATATAGCATTCCTCGGTACTTTACAGGTATCACAATCACAGGAAAGCCCCTAAAAGGTAATCACGCTCGATTAGAGGAAGCAGATGGAAGGTAGTATTTCCCTGGATCAAGAGCCCCTCACCAGCATCAAGGCACCCCCACTCCTCAAAGGGCCAACATTCCACAAGCTGGTGTGACCTACGACAGTGACATTGACATTCTTGTGGCCTCTCAAACATTTCTCACCGGCACTTTCTAATTTGTTTCTGAGGGTATATTTTGCTTCCCAGTCTACAGCTATGATAATGCTCGCAAATTCCGCATTAAAATGACTGGGGAGGGGGAGGGGAGCCACTGAGGAGACATGCTCTAGTGGACTTGTACAAAAAGAAAAGGCAAAAAAAAAAAAGAAAATGCTGGAAGCCCGATGTGTGAGTTTGCGGTCGTATGTTTCATCGTTGAGGTACTCACGCGAGGCGCTGGAAGCTCGTCCAGCTCACCTACTACTTCATAAGAAGAGCTGAAACCCTGTGACCAGACAGCACACGGAGTGGTGGAGGCTCGATCCTCCGTCCCGTTACAGACACGCTACCATTTGGTCGGTAGATGCTCAGTGACTACGAGCTGACAATGTGAAACATAATGTCGTGTTTTGAGGCCACAACACACACACACACACACACACACACACACACACACACACACACACACACACACACACACGGGCTTAAAGCTCAGGTTGCTAAATTGCCCGTAATATTCTCAAGTGACATTTAAAACCCACTCCATGCAAAGCGACTCAAGCAGAAGTAAAGTATGCTGCTTTCAAAAATCAACTTGACAAGTTCTTCCAGGTAGTCCCTGATCAGCCGGGCTGTGGAACTCGAGTCAGCTTGTGTACCGTAAGCTCCAATAGCCTGGCTCACCAGTTCGTCAATCTGAAACCGGGCCGCTGCAGCTATGATCCCTGGAACCATTAAGAGGTAAACAATAGATGAAGAAGATCAGCGAATCAGTTAAGCGAGTCATACAGCGCTTGGGGGAACAGGAAGTAACGAGGTTTGGTTCAACGTTAGGCCAGCGCAGAGGTGAGCGTGTAGGAAGTCACGTTACCGGTGTTGCCACAGAGTTGTTCCATTACAATACCAACCACCACAGCTTAGTGTATCATTAGGTGGGGGTTCCCCTGGACCTCGGGAAAGCCAGCAGCACCTAGCGTGTGCACTCGTTCGAAAACACTCAGGTTGTCATCGTTACTGGTGTGTCAAGCCAGGCACACACACACACACACAAAAGAACAAGGGGTCACAACTAGAAGTTGAATACTCAGATGAGTCACAGGGATGTTAGAAAATATTTCTTCAGTCATAGAGTTGTTAGAATATGGAACAATCTGGAGAGTGATGTAGTGGGGCTTTAAGAAGAAGCATGATAAAGCTCTTGGAGCAGGGAGAGATTGGACCTAGTAACGACCAGCGAAGAGTTGGGGTCAGGAGCTACGACTCGACACCTTCAACTACAAATAGGTGAGTACACACACACACACGCTATACAAGACAGACATGATTTAGACGTCACAAACAGACGTCACTAATAGGGCTAGGAATTTATAATCGATTTCTGATAAATTCCCAGCAGTAGTGAGCGGGTACTGGTGGAGGGTCTTAATGTAGACTGGGGACTAGATCCTAGGATTGGGATTTGGGGGCTGGAATTTAGTGGCTGGGATAAGGAGGCTGGACTATAGTCCAGCGAACGGGTTGTAGTCACACACACACACACACACACACACACACACACACACAGGAGGCCAGGAGCTATGACTCGACCCCTGCAACCACAACTAGGTGAGTACACAGTACAACTAGGTGAGGACACACACGGCCACACAGCTATTACGGCTTGACAAAACTCCTGAAGAGCCAAACATTCCCACAATATAATGTCCCATTAGTTACACTTGTGTTCTTTTACCTAACACAGTGTTTTTGCTACTAAGAGAGCTTGTAGACAGGAACTACGACACACAGATGTTTAGTGTCGTAATGTTATCCGTGCAGGTAATACGTCCGGCAGTGAGGTGTTCCATTGCCAACGCAATACTAGCATTGACCAACAGTCTTTAGCTTCGGGGCAGGGAGTGTTGCAGGAAATGTTGCAGGGAGTACTGCAGGGAGTGTTGCAGGGTACTGCAGGGAGTGTTGCAGGGAGTACTGCAATGAGTGTTGCATGGAGTACTACAGGGAGTGTTGCAGGGAGTATTGCAGGGAGTGTTGCAGGGAGTGCTGCAGGGAGAGTTGCAGAGAGTGCTGCAAGGAGTGTTGCAGAGAGTGCTGCAAGGAGTGTTGCAGAGACTCTCATCAATTGCAATGGTCATCGTTTAAAAAAAACGTAATTTATAAATATTGGTTCATAATGATGTGTTAAGAGCACTGGAAAATAAAACTCCCGTGTTTGCTCTTCGCTGATTTAATAAAAGTCATACATTTTCTTTAACAACCTTCGTTTTATTGCACAAATAAATGTACTGGAAATGAGTGGGACATCCCAGAAGCTTTTTGTATGTCGTGAGAGAAAGCTCATGGAAAAACAGCTAGGGAACGAGCGATGATAGATGAGTTTTCCTTCTTTGGCTCACCCAATCTAATTGAAAAGGAGGAAAAAAACTATGGGTATCAAACACTAATAATCTTTATTTCTGCAAGTTTACGATACAACTTATACAGACCATAGCTGACATCAATGACATACTACTATATTGAAAGCCCCTTGTTATGCAGAGTATTTCGGGCAAATTAGGTTAATTTCGCCCCCAGGATGCGACCCACACCAGTCATGTAAACATAGACAGGAGGTGTCTTAAACGCCCAAATGTTTCCCCATGTGCCCGGGATCGAACCACGGTCCCCAGTGCTCAGTATGTGAGCTGAGTGCGCTAGCAACGAGACCCCCCGACAAATAGTGGATCACCGGTCTAGGTGTGGAACTCATGGTCACAATCTGGGGATATACATTAAAAAGAACTAAGTGGAACTTAACCAAATTTACGAAACGTGTTTCTTAACCATACGTAGTCGGCTAGATTTCCTAATTTATATTTGAAGCCTTGAAAGTTATTTTGAAGTGCTAATGAGTTAGAAATAAATGGTCTTGTAAACAAAATTTTGAGGTGTCAAGAGAGTGAGATATTTATATGTGTGTGTCAAACACTCTTGACAGCGAGGAAACAGCGGGTCCAAATTGAGGCTCAACTCCTTTTCAATCTTTCATTCCCGCATGGCAACATTCCGTGATAACAATCGCCCTTTTGCATGTATATATATATATATATATATATATATTATTATATATATTATATATATATATATATATATATATATATATATATATATATATATATACCAGGATTTCCTTCTGCCAGATCTAATATTTGATAATCTGAATAATATCCTCACGAATTCAACTACTCGAGATTGAAATGTAAACATCTATGAGGAACGACGCTTCAGTTTTAATCCAAAAAGATGTTAGGATAGATTTTTGTTGTTGTTGTGGGTCTTTGACTTCTCGTATGTCTTTGGCTTCGTATGTGTTTAGCTTTCTACGTATTTGGCTTCATATGTTTGGATTTCATGCCCATTTCTCTGTATACATTCACATGCTCGGTGGTTAAATAAATAAAAGATAGAAGTCAAATCACGTCCTGTTCAATCACTCCTCCAGAATACGTGAACACCCGTGTTGTTCAAGGACCTGTCAAGGCAAGCTTTGATTCTTTGTGTGATTTTTTGCATTTTTGCAAGCTGGTTCCAGTTCGTTGTTGTTGTGGAAATATAAATAGGAATGAAGAATTTTGAGCAGTTTATTAGGAGACGTTTAGGAAACAGGTACATTCAGATGGGGTCAAATCACAGAACGGGAGGGACTAGAACCCATGGCGAGCGAGTCCTAAAACTCGCAGGTCAATCTAATCTATTTGCAATAGTGATATTACCATTTCGTGAGTCAGATGGGATCAGGTCTTTTGGGGTCACGCGCTGATACATGCCTCACCTGCTAGTGTAGTATGCTCAATAAAATCAACTTGTTGAGTACTCCTGATATGCTAAATCCTCCTAAAGTCTGGGCGTCTGCTTCGGATATCGCGATAAAGACTGCCTCGAGACAATGTTATTTCTACAAATCGCTCCCCTTCATAATTGGTGCAAGTACCGGCACATAACTTCACACCGGACCTGACCCCACCTGAATGCTTATGTCACCTCTATATTTGTTTTCTCAGTACGCAGTCAAATGATTAAAGCGACTGCTCTCCCACATCACCTTCCTACGCTCTGCGGTCAGTAATGTGGACTATACACCTCACTTATGGTCAGCCACTTTAGCTGACGTTTCCTGCAATTATTAGTGTGTTATATGTTTAAAGCTCATATACTGCACGTGCCTTATTAAGGCTGTATTTCACCTGCAGCCTTACACCAAGAAAATAACATGGATTAAAGTATAATCTCAGTGTATAATCACCGGAAGATATATACTTGTTGTCTATACCCTTCATGGCGACTGATAATTAAAAGTAGGCTTTGGCAAGATGTGACTTTTTTGCAACTTAGGGGCATTAAATATGAAGTGTTATATTTACGAACTACCAAACTTGTCGAAACCAAAAACAATAGATGGCCTCTGATCTGTACAGAAGACTTTTTTTTCTAAATCAATGGTTGTTCTTCTCTTTGTCACGCGAATATAATGGTACCTTGGCACCATATGATAAAAATGAAGGAAGCAAATGATTTTAAAGATTCTTTAGCAAATGATAGAAATAGTCATTCAATAAAACTCCGAACGTTTTTTGGTTGTTTTTTCAAACGATCTCAACGTTCCTTCCAAGTGGCTGTTGGAATTCGTTAAGTGATAATGATAAAAAGGGAAGGTAAAAAAAGATCGGACATGGAATGCAGTGTTGAAAGCCAGGAATCAGTAAGACCGGTCGATAGTAATTTAGAGGGAGAGCCACGAGCTGTGAATTAATCCCAGCAAACACAAATCGGTGAGTAAAACTAGGCAAGTACACACTCACACCCACACCCACACACACACCCACACCCACACACACACCCACACCCATACCCACCCACGCACAACACACACACACACACACACACACACACACACACACACACACTGAGTCTCGACCCCTGCAACCACAATTAGGTGAGTACACAACCGAGGAAGAAGTGAAGAGGGTGCTGAGTGAGCTATATACCTCAAAGGCGACGGGGCCGAATCACATCTCTCCATGGGTCCTGAGAGAGGGAGCTGAGGCGTTATGTGTACCTCTAACAACAATATTCAACACATCTATCTTCAACACATCTGTCTTCAACACATCTATCTTCAACACATCTGTCTTCCATACCTGGGGTATGGAAGACAGCAAATGTAGTCCCAATCTTTAAAAAAGGAGACAGACACGAAGCATTTAACTACAGACCAGTGTCACTGACACGTATAGTATGCAAAGTCATGGAGAAGATTATCAGGAGAAGAGTGGTGGAACACCACAGTCAACACTGTTTCAGTGACGGGAAATCCTGTGTCACAAACCTACTGGAGTTCTATGCCAGGGTGACAGCAGTAAGACAAGAGAGAGAGGGGTGGGTAGATTGCATTTTCTTGGACTGTAAGAAGGCGTTTGACACAGTTCCACACAAGAGATTAGTGCAAAAGCTGGAAGACCAGGCAGGGATAACAGGGAAGGCACTCCAATGGATCAGGGAATACCTGTCAGGAAGACAGCAGCGAGTCATGGTTAGTGGCGAGGTGTCAGAGTGGGCGTCTGTGACGAGTGGAGTTCCACAGGGGTCAGTCCTAGGACCGGTGCTGTTTCTGGTATTTGTGAATGACATGACGGAAGGAATAACCTCCGAAGTGTCCCTGTTTGCAGATGATGTGAAGTTGATGAGAAGGATTCAATCGGACGAGGACCAGGCAGAACTACAAAGGAATCTGGACAGGCTGCAGGACTGGTCCAGGAATTGGCTCCTGGAGTTCAACCCCACCAAGTGCAAAGTCATGAAGATTAGGGAAGGGCAAAGAAGACCGCAGACGGAGTACAGTCTAGGGGGCCAAAGACTACAAACCTCACCCAAGGAAAAGATTGGGGTGAGTATAACACCAGGCACATCTCCTGAGGCGCACATCAACCAAATAACTGATGCAGCATACGGGCGCCTAGCAAACCTAAGAACAGCATTTCGACATCTTAATAAAGAATCGTTCAGGACCCTGTACACTGTGTACGTTAGGCCCATACTGGAGTATGCAGCACCAGTTTGGAATCCACACCTAGAAAAAGCACATAAAGAAACTAGAGAAAGTGCAAAGGTTTGCAACACGACTAGTCCCGGAGCTAAGGGGTATGTCCTACGAGGAGATGTTAAGGGAAATCGACCTGACGACATTGGAGGACAGGAGAGAAAGGGGGAACATGATAACGACATATAAAATACTAAGATGAATTGACAAGGTGGACAGAGACAGAATGTTCCAGAGATGGGACACAGCAACAAGGGGGCACAGCTGGAAGTTGAAGACTCAGATGAATCACAGGGATGTTAGGAAGTATTTCTTCAGTCACAGAGTGGTCAGGAAGTGGAATAGCTTGGGAAGCGAAGTAGTGGAGGCAGGATCCTTTCATAGCTTTAAGAAGAGGTATGGTAAGGCTCATGGCGAAGGGAGAGAGACCCAGTAACGGCCAGTGAAGAGGCGGGGCCAGGATCTATGACTCGACCCCTGCAACCACAACTAGGTGAGTACACACACACACACACACGGCTGGAAAACTGGTCCAGCAACTGGCTCCTCGAATTTAACCCTGCCAAATGCAAAGTCATGAAGATCGGGGAAGGGCAAAGAAGACCGCAGACAGAGTACAGGCTAGGTGGCCAAAGACTACTAACCTCACTCAAGGAAAAGAATCTTGGGGTGAGTATAATACCAATCACATCTCCTGAGTCGCACATCAACCAGATAACTGCTGCAGCATATGGGCGCCTGGCAAACCTGAGAATAGCGTTCCGATACCTCAGTAAGGAATCTTTCAAGACTCTGTATACCGTGTACATCAGGCCCATACTAGAGTATGCAGCACCAGTGTGGAAGCCACACCTGGTCAAGCACGTCAATAAATTAGAGAAAATGCAAAGATTTGCAACAAGACTAGTTCCAGAGCTAAGGGAATGTCCTACGGAGAAAGGTTAAGGGAAATCGGCCTGACGACACTGGAGGACAGGAGGGTTAGGGAAGACATGATAACGACATACAAAATACTGCGAGGAATTGACAAGGTGGACAGAGACAGAATGTTCCAGAGATGGGACACAGAAACAAGGGGTCACAATTAGAAGTTGAAGACTCAGATGAGTCAAAGTGATGTTAGGAAGTATTTGTTTAGTCATAGAGTTGTAAGGAAGTGGAATAGTCTAGCAAGTGATGTAGTGGAGGCAGGAAGCATACATAGTTTTAAGACGAGGTTTGATTAAGCTCATGGAGCAGGGAGAGAGAGGACCTAGTAGCGATCAGTGAAGAGGCGGGACCAGGAGCTATGACACGACCCCTGCAACCACAAATAGGTAAGAACAAATAGGTGAGTACACACACACTCAAGCAAGCAAATCCACAACACTAAGACAGTGTACGAAAAATAAACGATTCACACAAACTGAGCCAGAAACTGCTACTCTGCCTTATTCTCTCTTCTGTGTGTGGAGGCTTATGGCTTGACAACACGCCAACTTTATATTCCCAGAAATAATTGTAGGACGCAGTGTCTGCTAGTCTGTGCGTTAAATTCCCGTTTATATATATATATATATATATATATATATATATATATATATATATATATATATATATATATATATATATATATATATATATAACCGCATTCTACTGGTTTATGTCATACAGTCCTCCGTGTATGTTGAAAACTCTGCTCCTTTCACAGTGAAAATCTGATAGCAAGGCGTTGCTGGGGCACCTTTTAGCATTCAGAAGATAATTTAATAAGAGACTGAGCTTATTCCTACCCTAGAATGAGTATCATAACATTAAAGATATACAGTACCGATAAGTTGATGTATTAGATACATGTAATTCACCTGGATATATGCACCTAGGAGACGTTTCGCCCACAGCTGATTTTTTTTAAATCCATTACAGAGAATATATTCTGTAGACAATTCGATGCCTCCAGTACATAGTCTTTTTATATGATTATTAGAAGGATTATTGGGAAGCCGAGACGTATAAGTTGAAAATTTACACAGCTAAATGGGGAGGGGTGAAGTGCTACATGGGGGGGTGTGTAGTGCTGTATAGGGGAGGGTTGTGACGGAGATGTGAAGTGTCACATGGGAGTGTAGTGTTTCGTGGGTGGAGAGGAGAGGTGCAGTGCTACCTGGAGGGAAGGGGTGCGGTGCTATAAGGCGGGGAGGAGTTCAGTGCTACCTGCAGGGGAGGGGTGCAGTGCTAAATGGAGGGGAGGGGTTCAGTGCTACATGGAGGGAGGGTTCAGTGCTACATGGAGAGGAGGGTGCAGTGATACATGGAGGAGGTGCAGTGCTACATGGAGGAGGGTGCAGTGCTACATGGAGGAGGGTGCAGTGCTACATGGAAGGGAGGGGTGCAGTGTACATGGAGGAGGGTTCAGTGCTACATGGAGGGAGGGGTGCAGTGCTACATGGAGGGAGGGGTGCAGTGCTAATGGAGGGAGGGTGTCAGTGCTACATGGAGGGAAGGGGTTCAGTGCTACATGGAGGGAGGGTTCAGTGCTACATGGAAGGGAGGGGTTCAGTGCTACATGGAGGGAGGGTGCAGTGCTACATGGAGGAGGGTTCAGTGCTACATGGAGGGAGGGTGCAGTGCTACATGGAGGGGAGGGGTGCAGTGCTACATGGAGGGGAGGGATTCAGTGCTACATGGAGGGGAGGGGTGCAGTGCTACATGGAGGGGAGGGGTTCAGTGCTACATGGAGGGAAGGTGTGCAGTGCTAAATGGAGGGGGGGTGCAGTGCTACATGGAGGGGGGGTGCAGTGCCACATGGAGGGGAGGGGTTCAGTGCTACATGGAGGGAAGGGGTTCAGTTGTGTTGTGGGGTTCTTTTCATAGATTTGGTAATATTAACAGACGATGAGCTTGGTTTTGGTAGCGTTTAATGAGGCGTTGGAATATATGGGAGCTGAGAGCCTATGCCTGTGTCCGCCGGCTATGTCTACCCGAATGGTACTGACTACTAGGGCCGCTCGGCACTGGGGCATTCAAAAGGCAGGCCTATCATTGGCTAACACAAGTCACATGGTAATCACGTGAACAGCTATGGTACAGCCGTTAGAAGTACGAACCGTACACAGTGCAACATGGAGGGGAGGGGTGCAGTGCTACATGGAGGGGGGGTTCAGTGCTACATGGAGGGAGGGGTTCAGTGCTACATGGAGGGAGGGTGCAGTGCTACATGGAGGGGGGGTTCAGTGCTACATGGAGGGGAGGGGTGCAGTGCTACATGGGGGGAGGGGTGCAGTGCTACATGGGGGGAAGGGGTGACCCTTGTCACAATGAATATTTCAACAGGGTAAAAACATGAGCATTAAAGTGTAGTGGCTGTGATGGGTTGCACAGCGCCCAAGAGCAGTGGCAATCAGGGTAAGTGGTGCGCAAGGTAAGTGGTGCACAAGGTAAGTGGTGTGCAAGGTAAGTGGTGTGCAAGGTAAGCGGTGTGCAAGGTAAGTGGTGTGCAAGGTAAGTGGTGCACAAGGTAAGTGGTGTGCAAGGTAAGTGGTGCACAATGTAAGTGGTGTACAATGTAAGTGGTGCGCAAGGTAAGTGGTGCACAAGTTAAGTGGTGTGCAAGGTAAGTGGTGTGCAAGGTAAGTGGTGCACAAGGTAAGTGGTGTACAATGTAAGTGGTGCACAAGGTAAGTGGTGTACAATGTAAGTGGTGCACAAGGTAAGTGGTGTGCAAGGTAAGTGGTGTGCAAGGTAAGTGGTGCACAAGGTAAGTGGTGTACAATGTAAGTGGTGCACAAGGTAAGTGGTGTGCAAGGTAAGTGGTGCACAAGGTAAGTGGTGTGCAAGGTAAGTGGTGCACAAGGTAAGTGGTGTACAAGGTAAGTGGTGTACAATGTAAGTGGTGCACAAGGTAAGTGGTGTGCAAGGTAAGTGGTGCACAAGGTAAGTGGTGTACAATGTAAGTGGTGCACAAGGTAAGTGGTGCACAAGGTAAGTGGTGTGCAAGGTAAGTGGTGCACAAGGTAAGTGGTGCGCAAGGTAAGTGGTGCACAAGGTAAATGGTGTGCAAGGTAAGTGGTGCACAATGTAAGTATTGTACAATGTAAGTGGTGCGCAAGGTAAGTGGTGCACAAGGTAAGTGGTGCGCAAGGTAAGTGGTAAGTGATGCGCAAGGTAAGTGGCGCACAAGGTAAGTGGTGTGCAAGGTAAGTGGTGCACAATGTAAGTGGTGTACAATGTAAGTGGTGCGCAAGGTAAGTGGTGCACAAGGTAAGTGGTGCGCAAGGTAAGTGGTGCTCAAGGTAAGTGGTGCGCAAGGTAAGTGGTGCGCAAGGTAAGTGGTGCGCAAGGTAAGTGGTGCGCAAGGTAAGTGGTGCGCAAGGTAAGTGGTACACAAGGTAAGTGGTGCACAAGGTAAGTGGTGCGCAAGGTAAGTGGTGCGCAAGGTAAGTGGTGCGCAAGGTAAGTGGTGCGCAAGGTAAGTGGTGCGCAAGGTAAGTGGTGCACAAGGTAAGTGGTGCGCAAGGTAAGTGGTGCACAAGGTAAGTGGTGCGCAAGGTAAGTGGTGCTCAAGGTAAGTGGTGCGCAAGGTAAGTGGTGCGCAAGGTAAGTGGTGCACAAGGTAAGTGGTGCGCAAGGTAAGTGGTGCGCAAGGTAAGTGGTGCACAAGGTAAGTGGTGCGCAAGGTAAGTGGTGCCAAGGTAAGTGGTGCGCAAGGTAAGTGGTGCGACAAGGTAAGTGGTGCGCAAGGTAAGTGGTGCGCAAGGTAAGTGGTGCGCAAGGTAAGTGGTGCCAAGGTAAGTGGTGCGCAAGGTAAGTGGTGCGCAAGGTAAGTGGTGCGCAAGGTAAGTGGTGCCAAGGTAAGTGAGTGCGCAAGGTAAGTGTGCGCAAGGTAAGTGGTGCGCAAGGTAAGTAGTGAGGGAGGAAGATTGAAGAAGAAAGACTAAAGGAAGGGTTAAGAAGGAAGAAGTAGGAAGAAGGAAGAAGAAGATAAGGAAGTTAAGAAGGGAGGAAAGTAAAGGAAGGAAGGTGAGGAAGAGAAAGAAAAACTAAAATCAGATAATGGAGGAATAAGAGGAAGAGAGGAAGAGAAAAGAAAAAACAGACAGTAAGATGAATGCAGATAGAGAGAGAGAGAGAGAGAGAAGAAGAGAGAGAGAGAGAGAGAGAGAGAGAGAGAGAGAGAGAGAGAGAGAGAGAGAGAGAGAGGTGACGGAGCAGGTGACTTTAGTTTTCACTCATGTCAGGTGTCGTGGCCAGGAGCCTCAATGTAAAATATACATAATTTGCATCTGTCTTAGAAGAGGCGGAAACGATGGTAGGATGAAGAGAGTTTGTGAAAAAAAATAAAAAAGAAGTTAAGTGAAAACCTTTATTTGTACAAATAAAGGCTTCCAATGCATTTGTTTCTAACTTTAATATCATCTCACTGTCGCCCAGTCATCTTCCCAAGGCACCTTATTAATCATGATTCTAAAAACTATTTCCCCTCACTTTCACCTTCACCTCGTTTGTCCTCTCGAACTCTCTCTCTCTGCTTATCCTCTCCTCTCTTTCACCTACTTGATTATTCTCCCACTTGTAAATAATCCTCTTCTCCCCACTCTTCCGTTCTTATTTTCTTTTTGCTTAAATCCCCGTCTCTTTCTCTCCCACATCTCTCTTTCCCTTCCATCTTTCTTCCCCACCGCATTAACCCCCCCTGTCACTGTGGGTCCTAATAGAAGGAACAGAGACACTGAATGAACAACTAGCGATAAACAGAGATGCGGCGACATATTGTGAAATGTGGTAATTCAGAGATACTTCTTGAAGCAGGAATCTTTTTTTTATTTCACGACGTTTCGTCCAAAACTGGGGGTCCTGTCATGTGCTTGATAAAGTCCCACTGTGGGTAAAACATAGAAAAAATATAGTTTATGTAGCGCCTTAGTAAACGCCAGCCAACACTGTGGAAAACTTGAAAAGTGACGAATATCATTCCAATATATAGTACGCGCGTTAGGGATGACAGCTTCTGGTTCACTGGTGTCTGTCTCTTGCCTTCACAGGCAGCAGTGAACCAGAAGCTGCCATCCCTAGCGCTCATACTATTTACGTCAGTGACGAAGACGGAAAGAACCTCAACTTGTCTGTCTGGATCGCACCTGACATCTCGCTTTTACACAGGGTGTTTTAAAAAGATGGACCCAATTTCAAAGCAGTATGAGTTTCAAATCGGTCCATATTTTGAAACATCCCGTCAATATACTTACTCTATTTTTTTTAGTTATCTCTGTAAAATGATCTGCTTCAGTAAACGTCTTGGTTGTGGATATGTTTTTTATTTCGAAAGTATAGTAAGGCGAATGCTGGAACACATCTAGAGAGGCATGGAATAATAAACAGAAGTTACCATGGGTTTAGCGGAGGTCTGGTCATGGGCCGGGCCGCGGGGGCATTGACCCTCCCTGAAACACCTTCCAGATAAATTCCCACTGGATTTCCACGATAGATACTAACAGGTGAGTACAAATAGGGGACTACACGAGTAGAATCTCGGGTGAAGGAACAGAGAGGAGAGAGCATAGGTACATACATAAACACAGGCTACAGACACAGGGTACACACACAGGGTGAACGCACACAGGGCTCACACTCAGGGTACACACAGGGAACACACCCAGGGTACACACAGGGAACACACCCAGGGTACACACAGGGAACACACCCAGGGTACACACGCAGGGTACATTCTCAAATAAACTTCTAAAGGCAAGGACAGATCCTAGTAGAGGTTACCTAAGAACATTAGAGGTAAAGAGGATTACCCGGTCTAGCCAGGAACACTGGCTAGTCAGGTGTAGTGTCAGCCAGGCTACTAACACAGGCAAGGCAGGTCTAGTGTCAGCCAGGCTACTAACACAGGCAAGGCAGGTCTAGTGTCAGCCAGGCTACTAACACAGGCAAGGCAGGTCTAGTGTCAGCCAGGCTACTAACACAGGCAAGGCAGGTCTAGTGTCAGCCAGGCTAACACAGGCAAGGCAGGTCTAGTGTCAGCCAGGCTACTAACACAGGCAAGGCAGGTCTAGTGTCAGCCAGGCTACTAACACAGGCATGGCAGGTCTAGTGTCAGCCAGGCTACTAACACAGGCAAGGCAGGTCTAGTGTCAGCCAGGCTAACACAGGCAAGGCAGGTCTAGTGTCAGCCAGGCTAACACAGGCAAGGCAGGTCTAGTGTCATCCAGGCTAACACAGGCAAGGCAGGTCTAGTGTCAGCCAGGCTAACACAGGCAAGGCAGGTCTAGTGTCAGCAAGGCTACTAACACTGGCCAGGCAGGTGTAGTGTCAGCGAGGCTACTAACACTGGCCAGGCAGGTGTAGTGTCAGCGAGGCTACTAACACTGGCCAGGCAGGTGTAGTGTCAGCGAGGCTACTAACACTGGCCAGGCAGGTGTAGTGTCAGCGAGGCTACTAACACTGGCCAGGCAGGTGTAGTGTCAGCCAGGCTACTAACACTGGCCAGGCAGGTGTAGTGTCAGCGAGGCTACTAACACTGGCCAGGCAGGTGTAGTGTCAGCCAGGCTACTAACACTGGCCAGGCAGGTGTAGTGTCAGCGAGGCTACTAACACTGGCCAGGCAGGTGTAGTGTCAGCGAGGCTACTAACACTGGCCAGGCAGGTGTAGTGTCAGCCAGGCTACTAACACTGACCAGGCAGGTGTAGTGTCAGCGAGGCTACTAACACTGGCCAGGCAGGTGTAGTGTCAGCCAGGCTACTAACACTGACCAGGCAGGTGTAGTGTCAGCGAGGCTACTAACACTGGCCAGGCAGGTGTAGTGTCAGCCAGGCTACTAACACTGACCAGGCAGGTGTAGTGTCAGCCAGGCTACTAACACTGGCCAGGCAGGTGTAGTGTCAGCGAGGCTACTAACACTGGCCAGGCAGGTGTAGTGTCAGCCAGCCTACTAACACTGACCAGGCAGGTGTAGTGTCAGCGAGGCTACTAACACTGGCCAGGCAGGTGTAGTGTTAGCGAGGCTACTAACACTGGCCAGGCAGGTGTAGTGTCAGCGAGGCTACTAACACTGGCCAGGCAGGTGTAGTGTCAGCCAGGCTACTAACACTGGCCAGGCAGGTGTAGTGTACAGCGAGGCTACTAACACTGGCCAGGCAGGTGTAGTGTCAGCCAGGCTACTAACACTGGCCAGGCAGGTGTAGTGTCAGCGAGGCTACTAACACTGGCCAGGCAGGTGTAGTGTCAGCCAGGCTACTAACACTGGCCAGGCAGGTGTAGTGTCAGCGAGGCTACTAACACTGGCCAGGCAGGTGTAGTGTCAGCGAGGCTACTAACACTGGCCAGGCAGGTGTAGTGTCAGCGAGGCAGCAGCGTGGCGACACACCTGAATTAAACATGACACGATTCGATAAAGATAGATATATTGACGAAACTCTCACCTCTCATTCTACAATGCCTTACCAAACCAATATTTCCAGCTGTCACCCTCACTTTAAGTGCGAAACAAGAACTCTGAACCGCTCGTCCATTACACACAACACTGTCCACAATATAAGGACTCGTGAAATCGTGTAAAATGACGGTAAGCAGCTCACGGAACGACCAATCCTCGTTTCAGGATTTTCTTCGCGTAGGTTCGAATCCCGTATCCTAAATTCAACCCTGTTAGGTGGAGAATTAGGCAGGGAATCAAACGTAAGGTCGCTTACTAAGCAGGTTGATGCGGAATATGAATGAATGGCCTCAAAATGGAAAAATCTAACTGCAGAAATAGCGAAATTCACTTTGTCATTTCAGAGACAGTAGTGATGGGCAGTTGACATGATTCTGTAAACTCGGAGTCCTGGTAGTGTTGTCAGAAACTATATATAACTCTAAGAGGCTACAATTACTCTTCTTTAATGTAAACATGCATAAATTACATACAGTATATACATACATATATACATACATTACATAAAATGACATATATACATAATAATAAAAATATATATATATATATATATATATATATATATATATATATATATATATATATATATATATATATATATATATATTTTAGTGGTATCTATATAAGAGGGTGCAGCAGTTTTCTGGTCCACCTTCAGAATTATGCAAAAGATAGATTTGTTGACATGAATCATGGAAATGTATGTAGCTCTCTGAAGCATGGAATCCTTTACATATGTCCGTGATCATAGTATCTCTTACACACTCTCAAAATCAAAATAGGTACATACTATCTCCAGTCGTGTACTCATGAATCACTGTAATCACATGATCAAAGTTAAAGGCCAAACTTTCTGGTAAGTATAAATATTGTATCCGCGACCTTGTCCTTATCTTCTACGCGTTGACATTTCTTGTGAACCCTCCCATGAATCATGGTGGTGGTGGTGGTAATGGTGGTGGTGGTAATGATGGTGGTGGTAATGGTGGTGGTGGTAATGATGGTGGTGGTGGTAATGATGGTGGTGGTAATGGTGGTGGTGGTAATGATGGTGGTGGTGGTAATGATGGTGGTGGTGGTAATGGTGGTGGTGGTAATGATGGTGGTGGTGGTAATGATGGTGGTGGTGGTAATGATGGTGGTGGTGGTAATGATGGTGGTGGTGGTAATGATGGTGGTGGTGGTGGTAATGATGGTGGTGGTGGTGGTGGTAGTGGTGTTGGTGGTAATGGTGGTGGTAATGGTTGTGGTGGTGGTGGTGGTGGTAGTGGTGGTGGTGGTAATGGTGGTGGTGGTGGAGGTAATGGTGGTGGTGATGGTGGTAATGGTGGTGGTGGTAATGGTAGTGGAGGTAATGGTGGTGGTGGTAATGGTGGTGGTGGTGGTGATGGTGGTGGTGGTGATGGTGGTGGTGGTGGTGTCTAGTCCGTCACAAAACAGGACAAATGTCTCCTGAAACGGGCCGTTGACACAGGCTAACTCTTATCTGTTGTACATCAATGTTATTCAATACCAAACAAGATGATGAATTAGACACATGTGCAACATGTGTCAAATTCACCAGACACATGTAGCACGTGTCTAATTCATCGGCCTTTAACTGATTAAGGATCCAGCGGCTTACCGTAGATTATATCGTATTAGGATTATTAACATATCTATCGTGGCTGAGTTAAGATAAGGAAAACTAAATCTCTAGGATAAGGATTAGCTCACCCTTTCAGTGTACATTAATACAGATACACATTTTCAGTGTATATACAGAGACACACACCTGTCAATATATACAACTACATACCCTTGGGAAGCTAGGTTCAACTGTGTATTCATCTCTAATTGTCCTGTCTAACTTCATGTCTGTTCTTTGTCCACCTTGTGATGTATTTCTTCCTCTACTCTATTGCTTCTAGATTTTCGCTTCCCCAGTTCTGCTTCGACCATAAGCTTTCTGTGTCTATCATTGTGTCTCCTTTCTCCTCTTTTTTCTGACTTTTTTTTTTTTGGAGGGGGGGGGGAGTTAATTCTCTCAATCTTATACAACGTCTTGCTTTCATTTTCTTTTTCCCATTGCAATTCTTCTTGGTACTCTTCCTCCTCTCTTTTCCCTCTCTCTCTCTGCTTCTTCTTTTAGCCACTCTTACACAAGATACACAAAGCTCAACGCTATATGATAACCGATTCATATTGACATTCTATATAGTTTTTCATTTATATACATTCGATTCATTTACAATGAAAACGATATACAACTCTGTTACAGATTTTCCAGGATTGTCTTCATCAGTTTCGCTCACCACATTTCTGGCTCTCTGACTGGATCCCAGTAGTGCCAGTTTCGTTCACCTCGATTCTGGCTCTCTAAGTGGATCCAAGTTGTTCCAGTCGATTTTCTTTTGGTTGAAATGTACGTTTATCAAATGATTTCTTTTAGTCCTGCTTATTTTCTTTGCCTTCTCAAGGCTGTGCATTGTGGCAGTGTTGTTTTCTTCTTTTGCCTCTGCCTCCTGTTATCAAGAAAATAGTTTTATATTATTTCTAGTAGTATCTTAAGTTCCCAGTTGCTGCTGTGGTGTTTGGACTGATCTCTGATAATTATCAACACTCCTCTTACTCTTCCTACCTTCTTTATTTCAAATGCCTCTGAGGAAAATTTTATATTAGATATAGTTTCTACAGTTTGGTTTCTGTGAGGGCTGCGATGTCTGCCTTTTGTCTTCAGTTCTAGCATTCAACTCACTGCTTTTCAAAATGATACTTTCTGCTTTCAGGAACAATACATTAACACTTTTGTTGTTCACTTTTAGGTGTGTGTGTGTGTGTGTGTGTGTCTAATTCTTTGCCTTAACCTGGATTTGAAAAGCGTGCTGGAATCTTATATATCAGTGTTCATTCTTTACTAATACTCCTAGTCACCTGGAAGGGGATTCTGTCTTCCAACAACCTGCTTGGAGGCAGGGAACAGTGGCTTTCTCCAAGTGACCTGCTTAATTAGGGAAGGAGGGTCTGTCTCCCATGCGCCTGCTTAATTAAGAAGTAGAGAAAAATTGCTTTCTCAAAGTCACCTTCTTGGGAAAGGTCTGCCTCCAATCCACCTGCTGGAAACGAAACAACCTGACCTCGAGTATAACTCGAGAAGAGCGTAATGACTTGACCTCAGTATTCGACACCTACATAAGGAGCCGCTGCGACCTTGGAGCGCACATTAAGGCCGCGTTTGTCTTCAATACACTGAGCTCATGTGAAAGAGATCGTAAATCGCGGATAGTCTGAGAGAACTGTCAAGGGTGCCTGGATTAAACTCTACATTACTGGAAATGCTCTGCACTTGTCTCTTTAGGGCTGAAGCTTGTCTGAGCTAGACTGGAGGGCTGGAATTAGTCCCAACTAGATATGCCAGAACTGTAGGTAATCTAGACTAGACGCTTCAGGAATGGAGCTGGTCTCCAGAAAGCGTTCTGGTACTGGAAGTTGTCTGGAATAGATGCTTCTGAACTGGAAATTGTCTGGAATAGATGCTTCTGAACTGGAACGTGTCTGGAAGAGACAAGAGAGAGAGAGAGAGAGAGAGAGAGAGAGAGAGAGAGAGAGAGAGAGAGAGAGAGAGAGAGAGAGAGAGAGGTGGAGGTGGTTCAGTAAGGTTCCGATGCTGCTATAAGAAACCCATGACGGTCCGATATGGACCATCTTAGAACTTGGAATGACTGGAGGAACTTGGAATGACTGGAGGAACTTGGAATGACTGGAGGAATTTGAAATGACTGGGAGAACTTAGAATGACTGGGGTAACCTGGAATGACTGGGGACCTTGGAATGTATTGGGTATACTGGAAGGTGGAAGGGTGAGTGATGACTGGGAGAGATGGTGTCTGGGGACAGACGAGAGATCGTGTAGGACAGAAAATAAAAGAAAGAAAATGTGCAGAAAGGAAGGAGGTGAAGGTATTGAAGGCTGGGAGGGAGGGGATGGAGGTGTTGGAGGATGTGAGGGAGAAGATTAGGTGGTGGCGGCTTTGAGGGAGGAGATGGAGGTGTTGGAGGCTGAGAGAGAGGAGATGGAGATGTTGGAGATTGTGAGGGAGAAGATGGAGGTGGGGGAGGCTGTGATGGAAAAGATTGGGTGGTGGAGGCTGTGAGGAAGTAGATGGAAGTGTTGGAGGCTGGGAGAGAGGAGATGGAGATGTTGGAGATTGTGAGGGAGAATATGGAGGTGGTAGAAGCTGTGAGGGAGGAAAAGGAGGTGTTGGACGCTGTGAGGGAGGAGATGGAGATGGTGGAGGCTGGGAAGGAAGAAATGGAGGTGTTGGAGGCTGTGAGGGAGAAGACGAAGGTGTTAGAGACTGGAATGGAGGAGGTGAAGTTATTGGAGGCTGGGCGGGAGAAGATGGAGGTGTTGGAGGCTGTGAGAGAGAAGATGGAGGTGTTGAAGGCTGTGAGGAAGAAGATGGACGTGTTGGAGGCTGGGAGGAAGGAGGTAAAGTATTGGAGGCTGGGAGGGAAAAGATAGAGGTGGAGGAGGCTGTGAGAAAAGAGATGGAGATGTTGGAGGCTGTGAAGCAACAGGTGGAGGTGTTGGAGGCAGGGTGAGAGAGGCAGGAGAGGTAGGCAAGAGGTCTGGTCGATAGGCTGTTGCAGTGAAGTGAAGAGACAGGAAGTAATAACAGCCGTGAGGAGGAAGTGAACCTTCTTAAGAAGGCAGGGTGAGGCACAGGCAAGGTGAGGCACTGGCAAGGTCAGGCACAGGCAGGGTGAGGCACAGGCAAGGTGAGGCACTGGCAAGGTGAGGCACAGGCAGGGTGAGGCACAGGCAAGGTGAGGCACTGGCAAGGTGAGGCACAGGCAGGGTGAGGCACAGGCAGGGTGAGGCACTGGCAGGGTGAGGCACAGGAAGGGTGAGGCACTGGCAGGGTGAGGCACAGGCAGGGTGAGGCACTAGCAAGGTGAGGCACTGACAAGGTGTAGTGCCTAAGGATTAGAGAGATGTAATGTTCTAAAGCTGATCATTGTAATACGAGTGGTAGCAATGGTGGCAGCAGTGGTGGTGGTAGCAGTAGTAGTGGTGGCAGCAGTAGTATTGGTGGCAGCAGTGGTGGTGGCAGCAGTGGTGGTGGTAGCAGTAGTAGTGGTGGCAGCAGTAGTAGTGGTGGCAGCAGTAGTAGTGGTGGCAGCAGTAGTAGTGGTGGCAGCAGTAGTAGTGGTGGCAGCAGTAGTAGTGGTGGCAGCAGTGGTGGTGGCAGCAGTGGTGGTGGTAGCAGTGGTAGTGGAGGTAGCAGTAGTAGTGGTGGCAGTACTAATGATGGTAGCAGTAGTAGTGGTGGTGGTAGCAGTAGTAGTAGTAGTGGTGGCAGCAGTAGTAGTGGTGGCAGCAGAAGTAGTGATGGTAGCAGTAGTAGTTGTGGCAGTACAAGTGGTGGTAGCAGTAGTAGTGGTGGCATCAGTAGTGGTGGTGGTAGTAGTAGTAGTGGTTTTAGCAGTAGTAGCGTTGGCAGCAGTAGTGGTGGTAGTAGTAGTAGTAGTAGTAGTGGTGGCAGCAGTAGTGGTGGTAGTAGAAGTAGTGGTTTTAGCAGTAGTAGTGATGACAACAGTAGTGGTGGCAGCAGTAATGTTGGTAGCTTTACGGCAGTGGAAGTGTCAGGGGTAATGACACTGGTGGTGGTGGTGGTGGTGGTGGTGGTGGTGGTGGTGGTGGTGGTGGTGGTGGTGGTGGTGGTGGTGGCGGTGGTGGTGGTGGTGGTGGTGGTGGCGGTGGTGGCGGCAAGGTTGGTACTCTGGTATTCAAGAGGTACGTCACCAGCCGTAATAGGAAACTGTGTGTAGCCTCCACCACTGGTGTTACCTGCCCAGCTTCCCTCCCTTCCTTCCTCTCTCTTTCTTCCTTCCATCCCTTTAATGCATTCCTCTCCTCTCTCCCTCCCTTCCCCCATCTCCTTCATCTTCACTCTCTTCCTCTCCTTTTCCTTCTTTCGTTCTAGTTTCTGCTTCGCTCGTCTATGTCCCTCTTCAGATCACAATTACTCATTATTTATGCTTTCAATTTACTTTCCGTTTTCTCTAGCTGTGTCATATTTATTGATTTGATTAAAAAAATTTGACCACTTCGTATTCCACAGAAAATATATGCTGACATTAACGCCAAATGTATGGTGCCATTATACGTACGTGAATGTATGCGTCTAAGCGCATGGGCGTGGGTGTGTGCATGCGTGCTCACCTCTTTATACTTCCCCTTTCTGGCTGCAGGTGTTGAGTTTCATCCCCTGGCCCTGCCTGAGTATATTTCTGAAAGATATATGCACCCAAATTCCTTCTAATTCTCATTCACCTACCCTAGCTACCAATTAACACAGTTAAAATATATATCCAGAAATAATTTTGTAACTAGTACCGTTTCCCCCACGTAACTACAACAAAGATCTCAGTCGTTCATTCACAAGAGTAACCTTTCTCCCTCCTCCTCCCTCCTCCTCCACTACGTCATCCGAAGGTCATTCACAAATCCATTTTGACCTCATCAGCTGATATCTGATATATAAATCGTCCCGAGGCTCGCACGGAGCCGAGTCCAAACAGAAATTGACCTTTGCCTTTGACACACATACCGATAGTCCTACACACACACACGTTATACGACCCACCACTCACCAAAGGGATCAAAGGAACCTCAGTATTCTGATCGCAGTATTAATGGATTTGGCTTTACGAACATGAGAATGGATACATAAGCAAAATAATTAAGGACAGAAGATGATTGAAGCCGACATATTGACATTAAGATGATAAAACAGTGAGAGAATTATATTTCCAGAGGACGTAATGTAAGCGTGGTGAGGGAGAGTGGGAACAGGTGGCCGGCCAATATTGAGCGCGTGTTACCGGAGTTATGGTCAGTGTCCGTCGTGGCACTACCAGAATTGCTACCATGACCCTTCCCCCCTTTCCCTGTGGTACCAGCCCTACTACCTCCCCCTCTCCCCCCTTCCCAACCGTCCTACAATTCCTCCCCCCCCCCTCCCCCCAGCTTGCGTGGTCCACCTATGTCACTATTCACCTGCTGCCTTGTATATCCCTCCCTCACCTCCAAACCCCTTCTTCAGCCCCCGTCACTTAACCTGCAACCTACATAATAGTTCTCACTTATTGTCCCTATTGTTTTAACCTGTCCTCGGACGGAGGCCGATTCCTAGTCCTGGAAATATAGGAATTGGATTCTAAATAGCTAACATCAACACCTGCTTCTGTAGCAAGCAGTTAACACCTGCCGCAAAGGTTTCATTAATCCAAGCAACCAGTCGTTAAACAATAGTCACGGAAGCTTCGCTAACCACAGCAGTAATAATTTATTGAATAAAAGCAATGAACAATCCACCCTCAGCAACGTAGGTTTCACTAATAACGACAACACTCACCAACAACACCACCCCTCTTCCACCCGAACCACCACCCCAGCACAACATCCCCATCACCACCACCCCATCACCACCACCCCAGCACCACCACCCCAGCACCACCACCCCAGCACCACCACACCAGCACCACCACACCAGCACCACCACCCCAGCACCACCACACCAGCACCACCACCCCAGCACCACCACACCAGCACCACCACACCAGCAAAACCACCCCATCACCACCACACCAGCACCACCACACCAGCACCACCACACCAGCACCACCACCTCAGCACCACCACACCAGCACCACCACCCCAGCACCACCACCCCAGCACCACCACACCAGCACCACCACTCCCACCACCCCCACCAACACCACCCAAGAACCACCACACCCACCCCCACCCCTAGCACCACCACCCCAGTACCACCATCACTAGTACCAAAACACCAGCACCACCAGAACCACCACACCAGCACCACCACACCACCACCACCTATTCCATCTCTCTCAACACACTCCTCCATTATCCAACATCCCTCTGTTACCTGCATTCTTATTATCATCATTATTTTTAATCATTACTAATTATTATTATTACTAATTATTATTATTATTATTATTATTATTATTATTATTATTATTATTATTATTATTAAAACAAGCGCTTAACCCGTATGAAACACACAACCCTTCATAGGTGGCCAGCAAAGACGACAATTTTGGGAGATGCTTCTAAATATCAGCCATTTAAAGGGTCTTTCCGAGTCGCGGGTTATTTTAAACTCAACAAAAGCGCTGATTGTGTTCCTGAATAGTTGTTTATGTGAATGGTTTTTATTTAGGTGTTTATTTTAGCTTGCACGCGTGTGTAATGTATGTTTGAGCTATTTTATTGAGTCTTATTGACACCGCTGAATGCTCCTTTTACAGCCGGCGCTAATTGCGGCCCGGTCTGTGACTAGCCAGGCTGTTGGTGATGGCCTAGTTGGCAAGGTTAACCCACTGAGTGACAAGATCACAGTTGTAGTTACTAAGGTTCCTCACCTTTTAAGTCGTGTTACGGTTGTTATTTAGGCCTGGTCACAGACCGGGCCGCGGGGGCGTTGACCCCTGGAATTCTCTCCAGGTTCTCCAGGCAATACATTGTTCTCTTAGAAGTTAGAAGCCTCACTGAGAATTTAATTCTGTAATTAATGTCAGTGGGGGACCCATCCCAGTGAAAGTCATACACTGCCGTGTTTTGCTAGTAACAAGCCTCCCACTGGCAAATCAAAGAGCTAAGTTTTCAAGAAGGTACTGTGGCTAATGTATAAGACTCATTCTCCTCTCCACTACAAGGGAAACATAGCTAGCATGTGCTGCTGTTAGGAGGATCCTTAGGAGTGATGATAGCAAAAGAAACAAGTGTAAGCCTGTTTGTATCTGAGACAGAGGCCTGTGAGGGCACTATGTGACTTAAGGCTTGGCCAGGGAGCCTATCTATAAATGTTGCTAGGAAATATATATGCATACTACACAAGTAATACTGTTGCCACTACCACAATGTTAATTTTGTTTGGTAAACTTTAGGTCGTATATAACTGGCGTTTTCTCGTTCGTGAGTCAAAACCTATGAATCATATTCCTCCCCATGACTTCATTTCTTCCCTTATCTCCTCTTCTCTTCTAGTACTCCTATTAGTCTTTCTTCTCATCCTCTTGCTCCTCCACTTGTTTCCTCCATCCAGTTAGTCGACCTCTAAAACGCAGTGACTATCTTCTTCTAAAGGAAAGAGTTGAATATCTCTCTCTCTCTCTCTCTCTCTCTCTCTCTCTCTCTCTCTCTCTCTCTCTCTCCCCTCATTTTTGAGCACCCAAATCGTCGTGGTCCATGTATTTCTGTGCCTGTTACTCTGCCTTCTTCCTTCCAATCTTCATAAAGGTCGTTTCATTTCGTTTTATGGCCCACGGGTTCAGTTATTATGTCTGGAAAGGCCTCCTGCATGTCTTTTTTACAGATGTTTGCCGACCGCTTATTTAATCTCAATAACACTCACCTCCTAAGCTTTCCTTGTGGTCGAGACTAGTTATGGTACTGACTAACATTGATGGCTTCCTTTCTCTGCTTCTCTATTTCCTGTTTGTATATCTGTTGTTTACTGTCTCTCTGTTCTTAACCAGTGTGTATCCAGATTTTTTTCCTCTCTCTCTGGTTCTCTCGTTTTTTTTCTTTATCTGATTCTACCTCTGAAATGATCTTCCTTTTGGCTTCCCCTCTTTCACTATCTATTGTTCATTCTCCTTCTGAAAATACAGACTTTTAGATCTTGGTTACTGTGTCCTTGGCTTTTATTGTTCTTTAACTCTCTCCCCATCATTTACATCCTTCGTGTTATTAAATTATTAGTAATATTGTTCTAATTAGATTTATATAAAATACTTTCTTTATTATATATTATATATATATATATATATATATATATATATATATATATATATATATATATATATATATATATATATATTAATCTCTCTGTTTTTGTGTTTCCACCTGTAGACTGAACCAGCAGGTTAGTGCGCGTCAGTACGCAAAGGCAGACGCTACTATCCCATTCAAGAAACACAAACACATGCTTACCCCAGCGTGCAGACGCTAAACATAGAGGAAGCTACGTGAGAATGGAGGATGGGTACCAGAGAAGCAAAGACGAAGGGAAGAACGGAAAGAAGACAAAAAAAAAAATTGCCCCTTTTCAAAATCCGAGAAAGAAAACATCTCACACGCTACTCCAGTTTATTTCGGCTGGTTCAGGCTTCACACGGGTCTTGTTTACCACACGTCGTATAGTGAAGATCCATGTGTTTAACAAGCTGCATCGAATTACTCTCAGTTGTTTTAAGGATACGGATCGAATATGAAACATTTTACTTCTCCCACTTGGTTACATTAGTCAGGTCAAGAGTCCCTGCGATTGCAGTACAATGTAAGAGTTATTATCCCACCTCAGCTTATTTTAAAGACTGATCCTGACAGTGACATTATTGGTGTAAGGGAAACGTTCTTTAAGGCAAAGTTTCGCTCACGCATTAGATTTGTTGGCAATACTATAACAATGAATTTACTGTAGTATAATTCATGGAGGATAATTATCTACATTTCTCTAAAGCATGGAGGATGTTTATCAGCATTTATTTGCATAATCGGAGATGACTATTTGTCTGTCGTATATATATATATATATATATATATATATATATATATATATATATATATATATATATATATATATATATATATATATATATATATTTTTTTTTTTTTTCAACAAGTCGGCCGTCTCCCACCGAGGCAGGGTGACCCAAAAAGAAAGAAAATCCCCAAAAAGAAAAAACTTTCATCATCATTCAACACTTTCACCACACTCATACATAATCACTGTCTTTGCAGAGGAGCTCAGATACGACAGCTGAGAAAAGTCCCTCCCAGCTGTCACTATCTCAGACCCTCCTTTAAAGTGCAGGCATTGTACTTCCCATTTCCAGGACTCAAGTCCAACTAAATCAATTAACTGGTTTCCCTGAATCCCTTCACACAATGTTACCCTGCTCACACTCCAACAGATCGTCATGTCCCAAAAACCATTCGTCTCCATTCACTCCTATCTAACACGCTCACACATGCTTGCTGGAAGTCCAAGCCCCTCGCCCACAAAACCTCCTTTACCCCTTCCCTCCAACCTTTTCTAGGACGACCCCTACCCCGCCTTCCTTCCCCTACAGATTTATACGCTCTCAAGTCATTCTACTTTGATCCATTCTCTCTAAATGACCAAACCACCTCAACAACCCCTCTTCAGCCCTCTGACAAATACTTTTAGTAACTCCACACCTTTTCCTAATTTCCACATTCCGAATTTTCTGCATAATATTTACACCACACATTGCCCTTAGACAGGACATCTCCACTGCCTCCAGCCTCCTCCTCGCTGCAGCATTTGCAACCCATGCTTCACACCCATATAAGAGTGTTGGTACCACTATACTTTCGTACATTCCCTTCTTTGCCTCCATGGATAACGTTTTTTGTCTCCACAGATACCTCAATGCACCACTCACCTTTTTTCCTTCATCAATTCTATGGTTAACCTCATCCTTCATAAATCCATCCGCTGACACATCAACTCCCAAATATCTGAAAACATTTACTTCTTCCATAATCCCTCTCTCCAATGTGATATCCAATTTTTCTTTATTTAAATCGTTTGATACCCTCATCACCTTACAAGTGGTTTTGAATTATTTACCAAACTGCAGCAGGCCAGGGTTCGACCCCACGATACATTGTCCCTCCTCAAGAGACAACACAATATACATGTCACCTTATCCACTCAGCCATCGATCCTACAAAGATCACGCACCCAGCAGAGCTAGGTGTTATTCGTGATCCGAGGACACTTGTGGCAGTGGTATGTTCAAGGATTAATTTCAGCCCCTCCCAGCCCGCAGAAGGATTCGAACCTGCTGCGGTCTGAGATTGAGAGACAATGTAAATAATTTCGGCAGAAGGAAATCTTTTGTTCCTCCTCTGAGCCTTTTGCTTAATCTCAACCATTTCTCTGCAGCGATATTTGCATATCACGAAACGCTAAACCCGTGTGGACCATTCATCACAACCAGGTACCAATGGGTCGATCCTCCGTCTCTCATCTCGGCTGTTCCCAAGACCCCCGATCATATATTGAAATTGATTTATGATCATTTTATCTCCCAGCTCCCGGGAAACCAAAACACGCACATCACATTATGTTTAGCCAAGCGCGTAAAATATCCAGCAGAAAAATAAGCAGATGTTGATCTTGAAGAAGATTGTACTGTGTGTTGTCGTTTCTCGCTTCGATACCTCGGGAACGCGGCGTGAGTATCGTTTCGAAACTTACGCTCAAGGACCCCAGTGGAAATAAGTAACTTTGACTTTTTGTTGGTTATCCTGGGCAATCTACACATATGCTGCTATGTATGATAATTTACGTAACTGTATTTATGTGTACCTGAACCTGAATAAACTTTCGCTGGAAGAGTAAATTGGTTGGATTTAAGTGGGACTCGCACTTGAGTTAATAGAATCTGCAAAGCTTATTTCTTGGGTAGAATTGAAAATTAGGTTGGGCAATTGTTCTGTTAGTGGGATGGATTGTGAAGGACCTGCCTAGTATGGGCCAACAGGCCTGCTGCAGTGTTCCTCCTTTCTTATGTTCTTATGTTCTTCTTAAGACGGACCAGGAGCTGTGATTGGACCCTGCAAGCAGGGGAGAAAAAGACAAGCACTTGTGTGGATATCTCTCCAAGAGAGAACACGCAATAATGGATTCAAGTTAGATAAGTTTAGATTTAGAAAGGATATAGGAAAGTATTGGTTTGGAAATAGGGTAGTTGATGAGTGGAACAGTCTGCCTAGTAGGGTTATTGAAGCTAGGACCTTGGGTAGTTTCAAATTTAGGTTGGATAAATTCATGAGTGAGAGGGTTGGATTTGAGTGGGACTCGCGCATGAGTGGGTAGAATTGTCAAAGCTTGCTACTTAATTACTTTGTGGTAGGTAGCATTGAAAATGTAGAGTTTTGTAGCAAATATTCTGTTAGTGGGACGGATTGTGAAGGACCTGCCTAGTATGGGCCAACAGGCCTGCTGCAGTGTTCCTCCTTTCTTATGTTCTTATGTTCTTATGTTCATTCTCCCCCTTGGCTTCAACTGGTCAAGGAGGGAGGGATAAAAGGATGAGAAAGGGAGAAAAAAGAATGGTGAATGAAAAAAATGGACATAAAGAGGGAGAGAAGGGGAGAGAGAATAGGGGAGGTAGGAGGATTAAGAGGTAAAGGAAAGAGACGTAAGAACAAGACACACAAGGCGTGGAAATAGTGATGTAAGGCAGACGTTTAAAGCTACAGCAGGAAGGGCGGAGGATAGGAAGAGGCAAAAAAAGGACGGATGAAATAAGGATAGGAGAAATGGAGGAGGAGGGGTAGCAAGAACGGAGGAAAGGAGAGGAGGAGGAGGAGGAATAAGCAGGAGGGAAGGCAGGAAGAGAGTAGGAGGGAGAGAGACGAGGAGGAACATGTGGGAAGGAAGGCAGTGAGATAGGAGGGGGATAGGAAAAGAGAAGGAACAGGAAAAAAAGTCGGTGTGAAGGAGAGGAGGAGGAGAGAGACCGAGTTAGAGGAAGATGAGGAGGAGGGAGAGTGAGATAGAGAGAGAGGAGGATGAAGAGTGAGGTAGAGAGAGAGAGAAGAGGAGGGAGAGTGAGGTAGAGGGAAGAGTATGCGACAACTTAAACCTGCACTGTTACACTGTGACTCGCTTGGTAATCACCGCCCACCACCAACACACCACCACCACCACCACCACCACCATCACCACCACCACCACCACCAACACCACCAACACCAACACCACCAACAACAACACCACCAACAACACCACCACCAACACCACCAACACCACCAACACCAACACCACCAACAACACACCACCAACAACACCACCACCACCACCACCACCTCCACCAACACCACCAACAACAACACCACCACCACCTCCGCCACAACCACCAACACCACCACCACCACCACCTCCGACACAACCAACACCACCAACACCACTAACACCACCAACACTACCAAAATTACACCACACCAACACCACCAAAACCACCAACACCAACACTACCAACACCACCAACACAACACAACCAACACTACACCACCACCAACACAACCAACACTACACCACCACCACCATCAACACCACCACCATTACGAACAACACCACCAGCACTACCAACACCACCACCTCCATCACAACCAACACCAACACTACCAACACGACTAACACCACCAACACGACTAACACCACCAACACTACCAAAATTACACCACGCCAACACCAACACCAACACCACCATCAACACCAACGCCATCACCATTACCAACAACACCACCAGCACTACCAACACCAACACCACCACCAACGCCACCAGCACTACCAACCCCACCACCAACACCACCAGCACTATCAACATCACCACCAACAGCAACACCACCAACACTTCCAACACCACTACCAACACCATCACCACCACCAACACCACCACCATTACCAACAACACCACAACCATTACCAACAACACCACAACCATTACCAACACCAGCAGCACTACCAACACCACCATCAACACCACCACCAACACCACCACCAACACCACCACCAACACCACCACCAACAGCAACACCACCACCAACAGCAACAAGCACTACCAACACCACCACCAACACCACCACCATTACCAACAACACCACCACCATTACCAACACCACCACCAGCACTAACACCACCACCATCACCACTAGCACTACCAACACCACCACCACCAACACCACACCACAGATCCCCCCCCCTCACACACACAGCGGAACCCGTACAATATAACATCAGAAGAAGAAGCGAAGCTGCTAACAGACTTCGACTGTTTTCTCGTGGAAAACCAGAAGGCGTGACCTTGAGTCTGGAGGAAGCAAACACAGTGTGCGTGAACCTCAGAAACCAAACTGCAGCATGATCTTGGACCGGGGCGCGGGAACGATGTCTTCCGGAGTCAACCACAGGTAACAGTTCCTCATAGTCACCTCCCATAACATGGGAAAAAAAGGACAGTTTGTAAGGAAAATCTTTAGCCTGGCAGTATTTCAGTGTGTTAAGCACCACCAAACTCAACACTGAGCGGAACACCGTCGGAAGATATACGTGTTCTTCATGCTGCTTCTGTACCATACTTGTTTCACGAAATCGTAATAACGCGACTGCAAATAAACCACGGTACTTGTGCGGTTTTAACCCTTGGCACTATTTGCCGGTTCTTCCAGCTGACAGTTGTGAGGGTCCGTCTCTCCTTCAGTGCCGCACCTCGTACTGGCTGAGTCCGCACAACACCTTCCTTGAAGCGGAATGGCTCTGGAAACTGGTTGAAATTCCTCAGGCTAATGCTATCACACTGCTGATCACTGTCACACAGTGTCGCACTTCTCTAGTAACCAACAGTTCAGAGGGAAAAGTTTACACGACGTTTTGGTCTGTCCCTGGCCATTATCAACTTATTGGTCAATGACGGACCGAAACGTCGTCGCCGAATTCTGAGAGTGTAATGAACTGCTCCAACCACGGCATCGTGACTTTTATTTCCGACGATTCCTTACAATGAAGGAGGAATGAGGATGCTGCAGTTCGAAGCTGGTATGAATTTTGATACCTGCGTGCCTCTAGCAAGAGTTATTGAACGAATGATGGCGGCTGTGCTTCCTTCTTTTTCGAATCACCGTACCACGGTAGGAGTTAGCAAACTATATTACAATCACATACTAAAAGTATGGGCATTTCATCTACCCAAAAAAAAAAAATGTAATAGTGTATCTAAAAGCGTCTCGGTGCTGTCGTTACACTTTAAACGACGTAATGCTTAAGTCGGGTTTTAATTTTCCCCGTGACACAATCACTCTCCGAAGCTGTAATCACGTTGGAATTTACTCCGGAAAATCACACGGTACGAAAGAGCATAACACAGAGGTCAGCTTGATTAAGGAACAGGAGGTGAAGGTCAGTGTACTATCCCAGGGCAGTCAAGTAACAATTATTTTGGAGGACGTTTGGTCCTGTCGCTGGATCGGTAGCTGGACCAGTCGGCTCAGCAGTCACCGAACCGATCGTTGGATCAGTCACTGGGCCTATATTTGGATCTTTAGCAGAACTGGTTGCTTGGCCAGTTGCTTGGCCGGTCAGTTGGCCAGTCGCTGGACTGCTAGCTGGACCAGCCACGTATATATTTTGTGTTGTTACAAAGTTTTTATTTCCATTACAAACTTATCATAAAGAACAAGTTAGGGCATATACTGCTAATTATAATTCGGATATTTTTTATCTATTTTATTATCTGGCAAGTCAGTAATAAGGAAGAGTAAGTCGCTTTACTAGACACAATAGAAGGTAGACTGGGGATGTTAGTCTTAATATTTTTTAAATCATATTTTGTATTCTATATATGGGAAAAAAATTTGCATTGGTGCCTGAGTTGGACTGGGTGCTGCTAGCACCGACAGCCTGTCTGATCATGCCATCAACCTGGAGGAGACTGACTCCCGGAATCTAAAAAAAAAAAAAAGTCAGTTAAAGAAAATAAATAAAGTGTTTTATGTAATAAACTTAGATAATAAACTTAAATAAATCTGATGCATATCAAAATCCCTTTTTTCTAGACTGCAAAAGTTAGTTTACAATATACTTTCCTTCGAAAACCTATAAAATTATGAGTAATTGCTAACTTTATTAATTAAAGAGCATTTTTTAAACCTCAATAAATCTTAATATTTTTGCCTTCAGAATTAAAATAATCTTCAGATTTTTTCAGCGTGACATTCTTTCATAAAGAAAAGAAATTTATCATCTACTTTTAATAAAAAAATGGTTTAGACTGAAAATGAACAATCTATTGAACCACGTAGTTACATACTGACATAAAAAGCAGGTCGCGTGCATTGGGCGAATACGCAACATGCAATGTGCAAAAGAATATCAAGGGTGTCGCCTCTGACTCGAGGTCTGGCCAGTACTGTTGATTCTAACTAAACGAGTAGCTTCCTGTTCGTTAATTACTTGTTTAATAGTTAGGTTTGTACGTCTGTTCTTGAGCTGCTACTCAGTTTATTGTTTAACGTGATGATCAATCTTCAGCTGAGTCTCCTCGGTTCTCTACGGGATGCTCAAGGAGTTGAAATCTTAGTTTCCTACGATCCTACCACAGCACACGATTCTGCCTCCCCTTTCTCTCTCTCTCTCTCTCTCTCTCTCTCTCTCTCTCTCTCTCTCTCTCTCTCTCTCTCTCTCTCTCTCTCTCTCTCTTTCACATATGTGCCAACTTTATTTGCCTGAAGCGAGTACTACTTCAGACATAAACAGCAGTCAAGCTGTGGGAGCCAGCAGCTGCTCTGTATGTTGTGTGAGTTAGTGCCATGTACCTAGGGAGACTGCTGGCACTTTGTAGGTAAATGCTAGTAGCTTTCTTGTTCTTGATGCTAGTGGTGGTGGTTGTTCTGGGAGGCGGGGGATTGTTGGAGTTGGTGACCATGGCAGGGCTGGTGGTGGTTTAAAATAAGTCGTTATCATTGGCTGGTTAGTGGTGGGTGGTTGTGGGTGCTTGTTGACGGTCAAAGGACGGAGTTATTTTTTGATAGTGGTGGGGATGGTTGTTGTGGTAGGTGTTTTGGTTGATGAAGGGTTGTTAGTGGGTGCTGGGGCTATGGTTAAAGCCACATGAGCACATACTTAGGACACTTTATTATGGAAACGTTTTGGGCCTGAGATCTAATCATTGGTGGGGGGGTGTTCGTCCTGGGGAATAGTTGCTGCTGATAAGTAGTGGTTGGTGAAGACCAAGATACAGTAGGGTAGGAGGTGAGGGAAGATGGGTGTTCCTCCTGGAGAAAGTCCTAGTATTGGCCCTTGGTAGATGTTTCTTTAATAAAACGGTTAACAATTTAGAGACTTCTTCAACCCTGGCAGCCCGACCTGAGGCCAGACTGCCTTGTTGAGTGACTAATTAACCAAACTGTGCTGGGAAGCGAACCAGGGGTGATTTGGGAGGTATACTGGTGGTGGAACGTTGGTCAAGTGACATTAGGAGCGAATGCATTTTAAAAGGGATCACCAACCAACTCCCGTCTTGAAGTGGGACCCCCTGACCAGTTGCTCCAATTCATTCTTGATCAACATAGTTATGATGCCTACCATGAACTGTGCGCCACAAGTAACAACATCCTAGATGACCTAGGCCAGGTCGGAGGGGCGAGGATCCCCCGGACTATCAACTGGTACAAGAAATTAAGAGTTATAGGTATAAAGCATAGAAAAAAAACACAAGAATAAAATACTATAAGCAAACCATACCACAGGAGGGGATAGAACCCGCGATCAGAGAGTCATAGAACTCCAGACCGACGCCCTAGCAGCTGGACCAGCTGGCTACAACAAGATTCGCATAACTAGGTATATTTATACACCATAGGAAGGTTAGCATAGACACCACTGTGACCACAAATGCAAGTTTTAAAGACGAATCTCCCGCCAGCGTGGCCGTGATTAGCTCTAGCTCAAGTTCTCTTAAAGCCGTCATCATGACTCACGAAATCGTAATGACACGATTGCAAACAAACCCCGCCCGTGGTATGGTGTGTTTGCAATCGTGTCATTACGATTTCGTGAGTTACTATAAGCAACATGGAAACCTTATTTAAGGTTTAGAGATCAAGATTTCCAAGACCCCGCAGAATCATGATATCTTTTTTTCGGTATTATTCAAACTGATAGCTTTTTCCTCAGTCAGACTGGTGTAAAGTCCACCAAATCTTGATCCTCAGAACCCACGGCAGGGCACGAGTCTCGGTCTCCAGACCTATTATCCCCAGGCGGCCACGGTCAGACCAGTGGACTTTTCTTGAAATACCTTGTCCCCCCTCCCCTTCCAACACTGGCTCTTTATGTACCCTGGGGGTGCCGCGTAGCTCACAGTCGCCAGGTCTCGAGTTCGATTCCCAGGCAGGGAGAAACACAGCCAATTTTACTTACACCCTTGCTACCCCTGCCCACCTAGTAGTACAACTAGGTACCTGTGCGTTAGTTGACTATTGTGGGTCACATCCAGAGGAAAAATGTGTTAAAATACTTACATTTTTACTGGAAAATCTTATCCTGTGCCAGAAAATAATGTATCTCTCTAAGAAAACTCCACTGTCGGTTGGAAATTTTCAGATGTTAGGTATGAGGTATCTTTGCATGTGAAGGTGTTAGATAAATGGACACAGATGCAACTAATGTGACATTTTATTGTTGCTACGTTTCGCTTTCCAGGAGCGGCTTGACAAAGCTCCTGGAGAGCGAAACGTTGCCACAATAAAATGTCACATTAGTTGCATCTGTGTTCATTTGCCTAACATTTTGTCGGTAATTCTTCTAGTATTAGTATATAAAGTTGTTAAAAAGATACGTATTTTCTTCCATCATACGAAACGTGTCTTCTGTGGATTTTTTCAAAAAGTTCTGGTATACACTGTAATGTATGTAGTTTCAAGTTCTGGTGTTTAAAGAGTGGAGGTGTTTCTAGTGGAGCTGTTCCTGTCTTATGTGTTGCCCCTTAATCTGTTTGTTTTGGGTGGGCCCATGAAATTGAGTCGGCGCCAGGGTGTGACCTTTCAGTGTGCCTGTATCCAAGCTTAATGGAATAATTCCTTAAAATGATCCATCTCATTTCTCTTAGTTACACCCTAAGCCTGAAATGCCTAAGGGAAGGACAGTTCCATTTTCTTGCATCATGAGCCCCTCACCAGCATCGATGATCCTCCCTTGAGAGGTTTAAGTCTCCCCCTTCCCTCAGACTGAAAGAATCTGTCAGTTTTCACTTCACATTCTTTCAATAAATAAGCAAGAATTTTGACGCTTCTTTCTAATTTCGTTGAATCTTTTATATAATGTTCAAGGACCAGTTCAGCATGGTAATCTGCTCTCTTGTTTACTGTCACGTAATTATTATGTTGTGTATTTTTAAAGGAGATAGCTTAAGAGGTAAGGAAATTTCAACGCCTGAAGTTATCTCCCATTTCTCTAACCACCTCTCTGAAGTCGTGACATTAGGCTGCCTGTACATTCGTCTTCAAGGAGTACCGACGACATAAACAGAGAGTTACAAATCTCTGAATGCTTGGAGTAACACCTAAGAATATCGTCATCAGAACCCTACAAAGGAATTTCTGGTCATAGAAGCATATGCAACCTTTCAGAAACAGACAAAGGAAGTCGCCTCTAATATCTCTCCTGCGAAACACGGTAACTCACTGAGGATAAACAAGTATGTTTTTACTCCTCAAGCGCATCATACACCTGACAGACTACAATATCTAATCTACAAGGAAATTTGTGGAAGGACAGTGTGAATAAATTGCAATCTAATTCACAGGTAATTTAACATAGCAGTGAGCCAGCTTTGATGTGTTTCTATTGATGTGCTGCACTCGACTTTATATACAATTTGACGTTCTGTGTAGTTTCGTATTTTTTGTTTGTTGATGCATTTGACCGTGTGGTTATTGTAACTCTTACAGTTACTTAATATGAAGTAGATTCAATATTTGTAGCGAGGTTACGACTTCAGAGTACTTAGTACTGACAAAAGGGTGGAGTACAGAGAAGCAGCAAGGCTATAATATGACTTGAGCTAAATAACAGTACTCAGAACTAAATACATATAACCTAAACTAAACAGAAGGGCCTGGTACTAAATATAACCTGGAAGTAGAGAACAGGACAAGGAACTATACAACAGGAACCCGAAAATATAATAGACCCGAAACTATACAGCGGGGCTGAGAACTACACAACGAAACCCGGAACTATTCAACAGCATCTGAGCTAGACAACAGACTGCCGAACCATATAACAGGACCCAGAACTATACAAGAGAACCCGGAATTATAGACTAGATCCAGAAACTATGCAGCAGGCCCTGGAATCCAACCCTCGCCTACCCGTCGCGCAAACTTTGACGGTTCAATTAATCAGTCACATCGAAGGATCTGATACTTTTAGCAACATCGTCTCTTCATCGTGCCAAAACTACCAACAGAGTTGGCTCAAATAAGTGCCGCGCTACATGCATCGGACTACATATGAGCCAGGCCACATACGCTGGGTCACATGTGTTAAGACTCGTTTGTTTCGGGGCCGCATGCTCCGGGCTACCCAACTTGGGCCACATAGAACGAGGCTCATATTAGTATAAGGTCACACTGATATGGCCTCTTGGCCTTTTATCCTCTCTTGGGTTGTCTCGCCATTTATTTCGATGTCCCAATGGCTTCCTTTTAGATAATATCTCATTCCTGCTTAGTTTCTACTTCCACATTCTTGTCCATTATTAGTGCCTCCTCCTCTTCTTTCTCCTCTTATTTCTACCAGAAATAAGAGCATAAAGTAGTTAGCAAGTTGTTAGTTCGTTGTGGTAGGTGTATTCTTTTTCTCCTATGTCAGATTCACTCAACTCGAAAACCAGGTGAAGCAGAGCGTGTTCATTACTACCTGTTCTCCATGTTCCTCACGCTTCTATTCCCCCGTCATATTGATCCCAGGTCTCCCAGTCGATTTCCTTGAGAATGGAATCCCTTAAAACTTGGGTAGCATTGAAAATTGGCTTGGGTAGCATTGAAAATTGGCTTGGGTAGCATTGAAAATTGCCTTGGGTAGCATTGAAAATTGGGTTGAGCAAATATTCTGTTAGTGGGACGGATTGTGAAGGACCTGCCTAGTATAGGCCAACAGGCCTGCTGCAGTGTTCCTCCTTTCTTATGTTCTTATGTTCTTAACTAGCAACTTTGCTTCGCTGCTACTTTCTGTGTTGCTATCACTAGGATTCACATTGTGGCTCCGTTCTCATATTTCTGCCTCGATCTCCTATTGTTAAGTGTAGGGCTGTAGATTATTGCTACTTTTACCTTGGGTTCCTTGGTCTTTGTTTTTTTTTTCATCTCTGAACATGAAGTTGGTAAAAAATCTTTCATCTCCTTTTGTTCGCCTTTCTTCCATTCACTTCTTGACTCCCACCTTCTTCCTCTGGCAGTCCAAAACCCATCACAGATTTTTCCCTGTCTGTTATTTAGTTATGGAAAGTGTATGTTCATGTGTTACTTTCGTTATCTCGTCTATCTTTTCTGTCTTAGAGGTTGACGACTGCTACGCTCAGTGTGTGTGTGTGTGTGTGTGTGTGTGTGTGTGTGTGTGTGTGTGTGTGTGTGTGTGTGTGTGTGTGTGTGTGCCTCAGTATGCGTGAGACAGCTTAGGCGTAATATGATCAAAGTGAAGCCTGCCGCATTCCTCCACGAGTCTGTCCGTTCTTTCTCCTCCCTTTCCCCCTTCCATCCCTCGTTACCCCTCTCTTCCCCCCTTCCATTCCTCGTTACCCCTCCCTTTTCCATTTCCATCCCTCGTTACCACTCTCTTCCCCCTTCCATCCCTCGTTACCCCTCCCTTTTCCCCTTCCATCCCTCGTTACCCTCCCTTTCCCTTTCCATCCCTCGTTACCACTCTCTTTCCCCTTCCATCCCTCGTTACCCCTCTCTTTCCCCTTGCATCCCTCGTTACCCCTCCCTTTCCCCTTCCATCCCTCGTTACCACTCTCTTTCCCCTTCCATCCCTCGTTACCCTCCCTTTCCCCTTCCATCCCTCGTTACCACTCCCTTTCCCCTTCCATCCCTCGTTACCACTCTCTTTCCCCTTCCATCCCTCGTTATCCCTCCCTTTCCCCTTCCATCCCTCGTTACCCCTCCCTTTCCCCTTGCATCCCTCGTTACCCCCGCACAAAACACCATTTCATTCCCTTCCTCTTTCATGAAGAGACGTCGAGAGATGAGTATCTTTCAGGTACTTGGCTGGCGGTGAACAGGGTATGAAGCCTTAATACGCCTCGTGTAGTCCATAGGCTTTTAAAATCATTTAACAAACTAACCCACAAACCATCCTTTCCCTTCTATCCCTATCCCACACTTATCCCAAACATTCCTCCTCCCTCCCTATCCTTTGGGCCACACACGACCCTCCAGCTACTCCTTAATCCGGTCTCTACACACACACACACACACACACACACACATATTTACACCTCCCTTACTCTACCCTATATAACCCTGAATTACTTCTCGTTCTATCTCTCCTCGCCATTTCTTTTCCAGTTTCTACAGCTGTCTGTTAATGACATATTTGTTGTTAGTGCAGCAGTTTCTCGCACACAAACTGCCAGCCTCCACACCTGTTAAGAGTTCAGCTGTGTTTCTTACATACCCTGGCCAGCCTCCACACCTGTTAAGAGTTCAGCGGTGTTTCTTACATACCCTGGCCAGCCTCCACACCTGTTAAGAGTTCAGCTGTGTTTCTTACATACCCTGGCCAGCCTCCACACTTGTTTAGAGTTCAGCAGTGTTTCTTACATACCCTGGCCAGCCTCCACACCTGTTAAGAGTTAAGCGGTGTTTCTTACATACCCTGGCCAGCCTCCACACCTGTTAAGAGTTCAGCGGTGTTTCTTACATACCCTGGCCAGCCTCCACACCTGTTAAGAGTTCAGCGGTGTTTCTTACATACCCTGGCCAGCCTCCACACCTGTTAAGAGTTCAGCGGTGTTTCTTACATACCCTGGCCAGCCTCCACACCTGTTAAGAGTTCAGCTGTGTTTCTTACATACACTGGCCAGCCTCCACACCTGTTAAGAGTTCAGCGGTGTTTCTTACATACCCTGGCCAGCCTCCACACCTGTTAAGAGTTCAGCTGTGTTTCTTACATACCCTGGCCAGCCTCCACACCTGTTAAGAGTTCAGCGGTGTTTCTTACATACCCTAGCCAGCCTCCACACCTGTTAAGAGTTCAGCGGTGTTTCTTACATACCCTGGCCAGCCTCCACACCTGTTAATCGTGCAACTGCAAGATTAAACTTACTGAAGCTTAAAAATTCAATACGGAAATTCAATTGTGAAGGTAATCATTACGATAGAGTAACAGCTGGTGGTGAGAGAGAGGAAAACAGGTGGTGATGAGAGGTAGAGGAGGAAGACAGGTGGTTGTGTGAGTCAGATAGACAGGTGGTGAGAAGAGAGAGAGAAACAGATGGTGGTGAAAGGTAGAGAGGAAGACAGGTGGTTGAGTGCAGCAGAGAGATAGACAGGTGGTGAGGAGAGAGAGAGAGAGAGAGAGAGAGAGAGAGAGAGAGAGAAACAGGTGGCGGTAAAATCTAGTGATGGCAGGTAATGGTGAGGGAGACAGATGGTGGTGAGAAGGGGGGACACCCCTCACCCCTCCTCCAGCACTAGTAAGGCGTCACCACACACAAACACACACACACACACGCTCAGCCTATGTTACTTGGGATCATTACTCTCACAGAAGCACCGTCAGAAGCACCGTCAGAAGCACCGTCCAATATCTCTCTCCAGTCGGTCGGAGGAGCCCTTACACCGGGCAGTGTTACTCAACACTGGAAGTCTCTGTGTTACTGTACATACGTCTCATGGCGGATAGTGTATTTTATCAGTAGTCGATTCTACAGGTCATCTCCCCCAGGGCTCGGTCCCAGACCAGGCCTGATCAGTCTGTTGTTGCTAGCAGCACGCAGTTCAAAGTAAGCACAACGCAGGCTAGTTGCTCAGGAACTGACCTCAGAAACTAATTTCCTTGCTGAAAACAGCTAGAGGTTTGTCGGTAATTACCCTTCCTTGCAAAAGTAGATAATGTGAAAAATATAAACTGGATTAGACTAGAAAAGGTTCAAAGAGAACCTACAAAACACAGGAATGGCCAGAGAAGTGGTTATTGAGCCTCGAGCCTGGGCAAGGGGTTGCTGCCGAACGAACTAATTGAGTGAAGACGTAGAATGTATTCTGGGAGAGCAAGAGCATAGGAAAGAAGAGCTGACAGGCTTGCTGGTTGAGTGGCTGGCTGGATGATTAACTGACCTGCTGATTTATTGACTAACTGGCTAAAAAAAAAAGGTAGCTAGCTGACTGTTTGATCGGCAAGTTGGTAGACAGGCAGATTGGCAGGTTGGTTGAATAGCTGACACACTGGTTGGCCTGCTGGCTGGCGAGAGTATCCGCTACAGCCACAGAAGTAAACACAGGTAGCTAGGTTTTTCATTAATTACTAAGAAGCACAGGGAAGGGGGCGTGGATTGAAGCTCCAGCACGCTAGCTCCACATGCACGCCGCCCACATGCACGCCACCCACACGCACGCCCCTCACACGCACGCCGCCCACGTGCACACCCGCACGCACGCCACCCACACGCACGCTGCCCTTGACTTAGGTAAAGGGTCCACTCAGATCATTATATTTATTCAGCAAATGGTTCCTCAGAATCAGGAATTGGGAACAATGGTGCCTGCTTTATAAAATGTCCTGAGTAACAAATCACCTGACATTCTTTACATGCTTTAATGTCTTCTCTTATCTTTCCTCAATCTCAGTAATCCCCTTATCAGTTTTAGTAGAGTCCTCCACGAAAACTCCATTTTATAGAAGAATCATTAAGAGAAATTGACTACTACGGCCTCAGAAACATTTTATTTAAATGATGTAACCAAGGAGAAGTTTTTATGTTCCTGCATCAACGTCCTTCCCTCGGGCAAGGGGATGGCAGCTTCTGATAATCCTGCAACGATAGGATAGGAAGTGATTGCCGCGGGGTTTACATTTGAATTGTTTAGCTCTTGCCGGATGCTATTGTTAGACAACAGGGCCAAGCCAATGGCTGGATCCTCCAAGAAATGGTTAAGATTCTCAGAGAAATCCCCGTTGGAAATAATCTTGTTGCAGTAATCATTTGGCCAAGTTCAGGTAATAGAGCCTTTGCTATATTTTTAGGCTTAAATCAATATCAACTATTGATTCAAGGCAATCTTCATCAGATGACAGAAAAATCATTTCTAATTAATAACAATTCCCCCGTCAAGGGAGCTCCCACGATACACCTACCACTATATAACCTTGGTAGTACTAACTCTTGATAATTGCCTTGTATAGTGGTACAGACATATACCTCCAGTAACACATTATGCTTGAGACAAGTGCTATCTGAGAAAGGCAGGACACCTTCACTGAACATAAGTCATATTCAGAGCCCCTTGACTATTACTGTAGAAAGGTGCCTTGCAATCTGTAGCCTTATCCTTAGTTACCGAGAAATCAGTTTTATTGATCTTAAATACCGTAAGTTTTTTGTTTATTTGAATCCTCGTGTTCCATTATTTACCACTGTTGCCGAACGACTGTGAGTGGAATTTGAAACAGTCTGCATTCACATGACCTAATTTGTTGCAGTATTTATACCTTCGTTCGTCATATGGGGTTGTTTCTTATAGTGAGGTGACATTTATTATTTACCTTTAACGTCAGAAAGACCAAAAAAATATTTGCTCTATCATTTTTCCTGGGTATCGTGGTGAGAAAAATTATTATTTTTTTGTTCTCTTCTTCACTACATATGTTTTCAGTCAATTTAACTGTTTCAAACACAGATTCAAGTTAATGATCCTTCAAAACATTACGAACTGCTAGAGTGACACTATACAATAAAAAAAGCAGTAGTTCACTTCAATTCCTGAAGCCTGCAGTCTGATACCACTTGTTGAACCACTGTGACTGTTTGCCAGCAAACTCCATGTTAGTCTTCCCATGCCAACGTTTTCTTAGTTTTAATCTCTCACCGGCACTTATCCCCAATACACTCATAAGCCTATAACATAGTTAATTTGACTACATTCTAATTTATGTAATCTTCATCTGACGTACAAGCTTAATAGCCATTAGCTTTACCATGTAATTCTGTAAGACCTAGTGCAACCCAGTGTGCTTTTGGCCTCACCAAAGCTCGGGCCTGATTTCCAAACTCTTCGGAAACCTTCTTTGGTTCGCCTCACTAAAACGTGGCACCAGTGACATACTTTTTTTGTGTGAGATGAATCGCTCATCATATCTATTACGAAGTTCTCTCTCCTCTCCTCCTCTCTGTCGTGTTCCTCAGTAGCTAATACCAGCTGCTGTCTGGGAGTTTGCTAATTCAAATGCTAAAGTCATTGTGGTATGATCCCGCTTGGGTATTCTGCAGGAGTTAGATCATGTGAATGATCACGTCTATCACGCACACCGATGATGAAAATGATAATAACACTAATAATAATAATTAATAACAATAAATAAAATAATAATAATTATTAATAACAATACATAAAATAATAATAATTATTAATAACAAAATAATAATAATAATAATAATTATTAATAACAAAATAATAATAATAATAATAATAATAATAATTAATAACAATAAATAAAATAATAATAATAATAATAATAATAATAATAATAATAATAATAATAAAATAAATAAATAAATAAAATAATAATAATTAATAATAACAAAATAATAATAATAATAATAATAATAATAATAGAAGATTCGTCAGTCAGTTCTAAACTACGACGTTTATTTTTTTTTGCACTATGAACTGCACTGAGTTGGGCAGATTGATTATTAACAGTCAGTCCATGCAACCATGCAACCATGCAACCATGCAACCATGCAACCTTACTTGTTGTCAGTGACCAGCTGCTAGACCCTTATAGACTTTATGGAACCCTGCTTGAACCTTATTGGCTGCTTATAAATTTCTGCTAGAACCTTACTGACCGACTGTTACATCCTGCTGGAACCTTGTTGACTGATATAATACTCCACTGGACCCACAGTCGCTGCGCATTAATTTCTTCGGAAACCTTTTGTTCCCCTTGTGGCTTGTTAAATTCTCCTGGAACCTTTCTTATTACGTACTGCTGGAGCCTCATTAGCATCTTATTACGCGCTACTGTGTCACTGGCAGCTCTTTTATTGACAAGAAGTAGTTAGCTAACTGGCTAGATTAAAAGCAAAGGTAATTAACTTTCTTGCGGATTACCAGATTCACAAGTTATTTTGAGGGTATATGCTTGGAATATTCCTAGGGGATATTACATCTAAGGACACGTTATTTTTTATTATTTATGTGGCAGCATTAACTTGCGTGAAAAGAGAGAGAGAGAGAGAGAGAGAGAGAGAGAGAGAGAGAGAGAGAGAGAGAGAGGAGAGAGAGAGAGAGAGAGAAAGGAATCTGCATATTTCGGTCTCCACCTGAGGTCCTTTTCAGCAGAAACGAAAAGGGAGTTACGGGCATTGATTAAATAAGGGGAAAAAAAGCGATCCGCGTCACAATGTACAAAAGACTAACTTTTGTATATTGTGGATTGTCCCATCATGTTCCAGTAATGAATCCTGATGATGGGTATTTATCTTTTTATCCCACACGTTGATTGTACTAGAGTCACTGTACTAAAATTTGCAGATCTTTCCCGCAGATCTTCCTCATAGATCTTTCCCACAAACCTTTCCCACATTATATTCTTTTCATTGTTATTACTCATAAGGTTTGTATACTGTAACTGTTGTAGGAATTACATGATTATATTCATGAAGAATTGCGCTTAATTACTAATACATATTTAATTTATACATTTAATTACTTTATACATGATTCGCTGAATGTTTGAGTATGTGTATTTATCTAAGTGTTGTTGAAAGGGTCGAGTCACAGATCCTAGCCCTACCTCTTTGCTGGTCGCTACTAGATCCACTCTCTACCTGCTCCAAGAGCATTGTCGTACCTCTTCTCAAGGCTCTCCAGATTGTTCCACTTCCTGATAACTCTAAGACTGATGAAATACTTCCAAATATCCCTGAGTTTTCTTATACGCCCTCTTGTTCCTATTTTCCCTCTTTGAAACATTCTGTCCCTGTTCATCTTGTCAATTCCTCCCAGTATTTTGTACGTCGTTATCATATCCCCTCTATCCTTCCTGTCCTCCAGTGTCGTCAGGTTTTGAGTCCCCTTAATCTCTCCTCATAGGACATCCCCTTAGCTCCGGGACTAGTCTTGTTGCAAACCTCTGCATTTTCTCCAATTTCTTGACGTGCTTGAACAGGTGTGGGTTCCATACTGGTGCTGCGTACTCCAGTATGGACGTACACGGTATAAAAGTGTACGTGAGTGACTCATTACTTAGATATCGAAACGCTAATCTTAGATTTGCCAGGCGCGTATTTGCTGCAGCAGTTATTTGGTTGTTGTGCGCCTCAGGGGATATGCTTGGTATGATACTCACCCCAAGGTCTTTCAACTTAAGTCAGGTTTGCAGCCTTTGCCCTCCGAGCCTGTACTCAGACTGCGATCTTCACTGCCCTTCTCCAAGCTTCACAACTTTGCAATTGGTGGGGTTAAACTCCAGGAGCAATATGTCAGGCCAGACCTGTGCCCTGACCTGATACCTTTGTAGCCTTTCCTGTTCCTCGTAGGCTTGTGTTCTGCTCATTAGTTTCTTGTCTGCGAACAGGGATACCTCTGGCCCTATGTCTTCTGTCATGTCATTCACTTAAACAAAAAACAGCTAAAGCTCTAGGACTGAGCCTTGTGGAACCTCACTGTGTGTGTGTGCTCACCTAGTTGAGCACCCGTGTGTGTGTGTGTGTGTGGTGTGTGTATGTGTGTGTATGTGTGTGTGTGTGTGGTGTGTGTGGTGTGTGTGTGTGTGTGTGTGTTTGTGTGTGTGTGTGTGTGTTAGTTAGTTACCATTTTGTCCTAGGCACATGTCGATTAGACACTAGGCCTGTTGTATGTGTGTGTGTGTGTGTGTGTGTGTGTGTGTGTGTGTATGTGTGTGTGTGTATGTGTGTGTGTGTGTGTGTGTGTGTAAGGAAACACTTCGAAATGTTTCCTCCCCGCCGGGAATTGAACCCGGGCCCTCCGTGCGTGAAGCGAGAGCTTTAGCCACCATGCTACCATGTGTGTGTGTGTACTCACCTAATTGTACTCACCTAATTTTGGTTTCAGGGGTCGAGACTTAGCTCCTGGCCCCGCCTCTTCGCTGTCCGCTACTGGGTCTCTGCTCTCCCTGCTCCATGAGCTTTATCATACCTCGTCTTAAAACTATGTATGGTTCCTGCCTCCACTATATCTTTCTCTAGACTATTCCACTTCCTGACTACTATGTGGCTGAAGAAATGCTTCCTAACATCCCTTTGACTCATCTGAGTCTTCATAAGAACATAAGAACATAAGAAAGAAGGAACACTGCAGCAGGCCTACTGGCCCATGCGAGGCAGGTCCAAATCTCCAACGGCTTAAGCCAATGCCCCGACCCAGCCAGGTCAGGTTACATTCACTTAAGGAAGGAGCACTGCATCTGACCTAGTAGCACAACCTAGTCAGGACCAATTCACACCCAACCGCACCCACTCATATAATTGTCCAGCCGACCACCTGGTCAGGTCACTTCCACTTAAGGAATTAGTACAGGTCAGGTTACATTCACTTAAGGAAGGAGCACTGCATCTGACCTAGTACAAGCTCACACCCATCCACACCCACTAATGTATTTATCTAACCTATTTTTAAAACTACACAACGTCTTAGCATCTATGACGGTACTCGGGAGTTTGTTCCACTCATCCACAACTCTATTACCAAACCAGTGCTTTCCTATATCCTTCCTGAATCTGAACTTTTCCAACTTGAAACCATTGCTGCGAGTCCTGTCTTGGTTGGATATTTTCAGCACGCTATTTGCATCCCCTTTGTTTATTCCTGTTTTCCATTTGTACACCTCTATCATATCCCCCTAATTCTACGCCTTTCTAGAGAGTGCAGATTCAGGGCCCTCAGTCTATCCTCATAGGGAAGATTTCTGATACATGGGATCAACTTTGTCATCCTCCTCTGTACGTTTTCCAGTGCATTTATATCCATTCTGTAATACGGTGACCAGAACTGTGCAGCATAATCTAAATGAGGCCTAACCAAAGATATATAGAGTTGAAGAACAACCTGAGGACTTCTGTTATTTATACTTCTTGATATGAAGCCAAGGATTCTGTTAGCTTTATTGCGAACACTTATGCACTGTTGTCTAGGCTTCAGATTACTACTAACCAGAACTCCTAAATCCTTCTCGCAATTACAAGTAATAAGATCTATATTATTCAGCTTATATGTGGCATGGTTATTGTCCTGCCCAACATTTAGAACTTTGCATTTGTTTACATTAAACTGCATCTGCCACTTCTCCGACCACTGCATCAGTCTATTCAAATCATCCTGGAGTGCTCTAATGTCCTCGTTTGAATGAATTGGACGGCCTATTTTGGTGTCATCAGCAAATTTACTTATGCTACTATTTATTCCTCATCTATGTCGTTTATGTAAATTGTAAACAACAGGGGGCCCAAAACTGACCCCTGTGGAACACCGCTTGAGACACGCCCCCATTCTGATTTCTCTCCATTTATGCAAACTCTCTGCCGCCTATTAGTCAACCATGCCTCTACCCAGGAAAAAATTTCTCCTCCTATTCCGTGTGCCTTAAGTTTCCTCAGTAGCCTCTGATGTGGAACTTTATCGAAAGCCTTACTGAAGTCCATATACACAATATCATATTCATTACCATGATCTACTTCCTCAAACACCTTAGTGAAAAAAGTTAGTAAATTCGTAAGACATGAACGCCCCTTTGTAAAACCGTGTAAAACCTTGTCGATTCCCCGCAGTATTTTGTATGTCGTTATCATGTCTCCTCTGACCCTTCTTTCCTCCAGTGTTGTTAGTCCTATTTCCCTCAACCTTTCTTCATAGGACAGACCCCTGAGTTGTGGAACTAACCTTGTCGCAAACCTTTGCACTTTCTCTAGTTTCTTTACGTGCTTGACCAGGTGTGGGTTTCAGACTGGAGCTGCATACTCTAGTATGGGCCTGACGTACACGGTGTACAGTGTCTTGAACGATTCCTTGTTAAGGTAAAAGAACGCTAATCTTAGGTTTGCCAGTCGCTCATATGCTGCCGCAGTTATCTGGTTGATGTGTGCCTCCGGAGACGTGCTTGGCGTTATACTCACCCCAAGGTCTTTCTCCTTTCCCGAGGTACGGTGTGTGTGTGTTAGTTACCATTTTGTCCTAGGCACATGTCAATTAGACACTAGGCCTGTTGTATGTATGTGTGTGTATGTGTGTGTAAGGAAACACTTCGAAATGTTTCTGCCCCACCGGGAATTGAACCCGGCCCCTCCGTGCGTGAAGCAAGAGCTTTACCACTGGGCCACCGGGGCGTGTGTGTGTGTGTGTGTGTGTGTGTGTGTGTGTGTGTGTGCGTGTGTGCGTATGTGCTATAACTGGCTCAGGCAAATGAATTTTGTTTTGAATCAAAATTGAAAGTTGGGATTAGAAATAAATAATTTACCTTACACTAGTGAGGGTGTTGCCAGTGAGTAGTTTCTTTACGTGCTTGACCAGGTGTGGGTTTCAGACTGGAGCTGCATACTCTAGTATGGGCCTGACGTACACGGTGTACAGTGTCTTGAACGATTCCTTGTTAAGGTAAAAGAACGCTAATCTTAGGTTTGCCAGTCGCTCATATGCTGCCGCAGTTATCTGGTTGATGTGTGCCTCCGGAGACGTGCTTGGCGTTATACTCACCCCAAGGTCTTTCTCCTTTCCCGAGGTACGGTGTGTGTGTGTTAGTTACCATTTTGTCCTAGGCACATGTCAATTAGACACTAGGCCTGTTGTATGTATGTGTGTGTATGTGTGTGTAAGGAAACACTTCGAAATGTTTCTGCCCCACCGGGAATTGAACCCGGCCCCTCCGTGCGTGAAGCAAGAGCTTTACCACTGGGCCACCGGGGCCGTGTGTGTGTGTGTGTGTGTGTGTGTGTGTGTGTGTGTGCGTGTGTGCGTATGTGCTATAACTGGCTCAGGCAAATGAACTTTGTTTTGAATCAAAATTGAAAGTTGGGATTAGAAATAAATAATTTACCTTACACTAGTGAGGGTGTTGCCAGTGAGCAGTTTGTAAATTCCGGAGTACAGCGTGAGTAGTTAAACCTGGGTTGCATACACCGTAGACTTACGGATAGTAGGTACAACACCTGTGTCTACCTGGTGTCTACCTGGACGTTGTTCCGGGGGTCAACACTCCCGCGGCCCAGTCCATCACCAGGTCTAACGGTGGCTCAAGGTCTAGTCAACCAGGTTGTTGATGCTGGCCACACGTAATCCAACGTACGAACCACAGCCCCGCTGGTTAGGCACTGATTTGCGGCAAAGTTTCGCTCTGCAGGGGCTGTGGCTTCACGTTGTTGCTAGAAAGCGAAAACTTGCAACGGCGAAGTTCCTCATTAGTTGCAGTTCATAAATAACCTATAACCTGGAAACCTGGTCCTCGTTTCGTCCGTAATTAACAATTATTAACTAGCAAGTGAATAAGAAATGAAAATGTAGTCCAGCCTTCATTCTGAACTTGTGGTTTAGTTGTAAACCTTCAGAACTCTGCAACCAATCGTTGCAGAGTTAATTTATAGACTTTAAAACTCTTCTACAAGTGAGTTATTAAGACTGATCATAACCTTTCTCCGACCAGTAAAGAATACTTTAAACCCTAAAACAGACATTAAACTCTCAGGATATATACAAACAGATAGACATCTATGATGTATATAGCCTCCCCACTGAGCGGTGCACACGACAGGAAAAAAAAATCGCGGGGAGGAATTTGATAATAAGAATTAGAATCAGATTACATGGGAATATAGACGAGTTGTAAATGATAGTGACACCAGATGGAGTTTCCGGATGCTTTATTTAGAGAGCTACAGCAACTTGATGTCAATTCTAAGAGTTACTCACCATGGTAGAGGCTTGTTGAGAGGCGGCGGTAAGGAGAGCGGCGAGGGGGGTGAGGAGAGAGCGGCCTACCAGGTACACGAGGACGTAGGTAGAGAAGCCATCGGCCGCTCCGCACCCAGCCACTGCCACGGTGGCTATCACACGGCTATCTGCCCACGGCCGCCACCATCCCACACTACCTGCCTCACCTCCTGCTGCTCCCTCCCCTGCTGCTGCTTCCGCTGTCGCAGCAGCTACTCCAGCTGCGGCTGCTGCTGATGCTGATGCCGCTGTGGCTGCTGCTGATGCTGCTGCTCCGGCTGCTGCTGCTGCTGCTGCTCCGGCTGCTGCTGCTGCTGCTCCGGCTGCTGCTGCTGCTGCTCCGGCTGCTGCTGCTGCTGCTGCTCCGGCTGCTGCTGCTGATGCTGCTCCGGCTGCTGCTGCTGCTCCGGCTGCTGCTGCTGCTGCTGCTCCGGTTGCTGCTGCTGCTGCGGTTGCTGCTGCGACTGCTGCTTCGGCTGCTCCTGTGGCTGCTACTGCCTCTGCTTCTGCGGCTGCTGCTGCGGCTGTTGCTGCTGCTGCTTGTCCTGCTGCCGCTGCTATTACTTCTGCTGCTGCCGCTGTTGTTGCAACTGTAGCTGTGGCTGCTGCTACTGCGGCAGCTACTACTACTACTACTACTACTACTGCGGCTGTTACTGAGGCCGCTGCGACTACTGTTGTAGTTGCTGTGGCTTCCGCTGCTGCTGTGGCAGGCGCCTCTGGGTCAGATCCTAACTCACAGCTTCGTCACTTTAGACAACAATAACAGGAGCACGGGGTACGGTGGACTGTTATTTTAATCTTGCTCCGGTAAAAGCGTATCTGACAGGTTCTGAAGGACAGCGGTGACGACAGACTAGTGGTGACGAATTGCAGAGGTCGATTGTGACGGGGTACAAGGAGCCGTGGTGACAACTTTCAGAGGATGCTAGCGACGTGGTCCAAAGAAAGCAATGGATATGCAGACTCACTTCTTCGAATCCACGGAAGATGAACCCGCAAAACACACGCTAATTTTTTGTTGTCGTTGTTGTTTCTGTATCTCGCTCTTTATTTGCTATCACTTTACAAACGTGGGTGGCTGGTGATATCCTTTTTTTTTTCACTGAATGCTGAGAGACTACTCCAGCATACTAGTGACTGTTGCTCCTGGTGACTGTTGCTGCTCTCGACTGTTGTTTTATTTTGGCTACTGTTGTGGGTAGTACTTTACAAGTGTAGCTGGACACGATCCACAGTTTCTCACAAGCCACACGACAGTCCACACTGTGCTGCAAACGCTTTCCTTCTCAGAATCTCTACACACTCATTTCCACAACACGTATATTCACAACAACAGCGAGACTCATTCACTTTATAACAAAAAAAACTTGCTGCAACGTCAAAAAAAACAGATCTTGTTTTCCAGAGTGACCATTGCAAAAAAAATTGGGGTGTGGACAAAACAAAATGGTTAGCCAGTTCAGGATATTCCACCAGTAGAGTTATTCACACTCGAGATTTTTATGGAAGCACTAACAAAGTTCTTCCATTAAACAGAGGTAACGGGAACAGGAGTATAGAACCCAGGGTGAGGAGCCGAGGAAAGATGGAAAAATAGGAGCAGGAGAGAGAGAGAGAGAATGAGAGAGAGTCCCAAGTGACCCCCACTCTCACTACTCTGACCCCTCCCCTCCCCTCAAAGCCCCACTCATACTCCACATACACACACACACACACACAGTAGCGACCAGTGAAGAGCGGGCCAGCAGCTGTGACTCGACCACTGCGACCACAACTAAATAGTATACACACATACACACACACACACACACACACACACACACACACACACACACACACACACACACACAATATATATATATATATATATATATATATGTGTGTGTGTGATTGTGTGTTTGTGTGTTATGTGTGTGTGTGTGTGTGTGTGTGTGTATGTAAAACATACTAGCCGTCTCACACTAAGGTAGGGTGACCCAAAAATAGAAACATGTTCATCATCACTCATTCAATAGCTGTCTTGCCAGAAGTGTGCGTGCAGACATCAACATTCAAATGACCAACTCTCATCCCTGTTTCAGAGTGCAGACACTGTACTTCCTACTTCCAGGACTCAAGTCCGGCTGACCAGTTTCCCTGACTTCCCTCTTGAATGCTTCCTCGCTCACACTTTAACAGCAAGTCAAGCCATGAAAATCACTCGTTCTCATTCACTCTCACAAGTCTGCTGGTTGTTGATTTTCCTATCGTTCGAAAACTCTTTTTCCCCTCCCTCCACCTCTTCCTGGGACGAAACACGATTGAACACAGAAATAGAATACAAATGGATTGAACAGGAAGAAAAAAGTCACAACATAGTGGCTGTAAAAAATTAGAGGAATCCAAAGACGGCGTTTCGGTCCTTCCTGGACCATTATCAAAATGCTAAATGGAAAATACCAAAACTGAGTATGATAGATTAAACACGGTAGACGTGTGCACCCCGAGCGTAGCTGTGCTCTTGCAGCTACAAATAGGTAATATCACAGGCTGATCAACCACATTTGTTGACACAAACCCACACCTGAGTGCGCGCGTGTTGCATGCAATATCAAAGAGCATGGAATTTGCTAGAGACATTCCACTCTGTTTTCCTTCTGCGCCAACAGGCGAATAGACACAAACCATCAATCATTCAAGACACTCAATCCTCTGGTTATGTTGACTGGGAAGTTGTATATAACCAGTCAGTAAAATGAAGTATAATCTTTTCAGTATGTAGCGCACATCACACGTACACACATATACACACACACACGCGTATACACACATACACACACACACGAGACAGAATGTTGAGATGGGACACAACAACAAGGGCACAGATGGAAGTTGAAACTCAGATGAATCCGAGATGTTAGGAAGTATTTCTTCAGTCACAGAGTTGTCGAAGTGGAATAGTTTAGAAGATGTGTGGAGGCAGGCTCATACATACTTTAGCAGAGTATGATAAAGCTTATGGCAGGAGAGTGACAGTAGCGGCCAGTGAGAGGGCCAGGGCTTTGACTCGACCCTGCAACCACAACTAGGTGAGCACAACTAGGTGAGCACACACACGGGTGGATAGGGACACAGCAACAAGGGGTCACAACTGGAAGTTGAAGACTCAGATGAATCACAGGGATGCTAGGAAGTTCTTCTTCAGCCATAGAGCTGGCATTAAGTGGAATAGTACTCTGGAGAATGATGTAGTAGAGACAGGATCCATATATATAGCTTTAAGAAGAGATACGATAAAGCTCATGGAGCAGGGAGAGAGAGTGGACCTAGTAGCGACCAGCGAAGAGGCTAGGCCAGGAGCTATAGCTCGACCCCTGCAAGCACAACTAGGTGTGTACAGCTAGGTGAGTTCACACACACACACACACACACATACAAACATGCATTCGCTAGCAAGAATTTATACTATTGATGTTTTCTCCAATGGAAAATAAAGAGCGATTTGCCCTGATTGATTACCAATAGACATCTGTACAGCAACATAAAAGACACAAGACCATACAAAAGATGCAGAACTATGCAAAGTTGCAGGAACATACAACGATACAGTAACATTCAAGGATGCAGATATCTGCAACATTACAGGCATATCCAGCCAACAACCTTACAGTAATATACAACTTTAGAGCAATATACTACCATAGATCAATATACAACCATGAAGCAATATACAACCATACAGCAATATGCAACAACAGAGCAATATACAACCATACAGCAATATGCAACAATTCATGAGCATAGAACTATACAGGATCATACAGAAAGGCAGCAACATATAAATTATTTAAAAAATATATACAGAAATACAACAGCATACTTGTGTATGGGTTGGAAAAGAAAGAAGATAATTAACATATTTTACACCGTGAACATCCACTCTGTTTACTCTCAGCGACCATTAGTTTACTACGTTATCTTGGCAACCACTAATACACTACACACACCCTTTCCCCTTATCAACCATTAACAGCTGTTCCCCATTAGCAACCATGCTGATCTTTATAGCTCACAAGGAGGCGCTGTATCAACCAATCACTCACCAATACAAGCGTCTCACTTAACAGCAACTAGTATCTCCCTCCAATGCAACCATTCTCTCTCACCTGTTCGACCATTACCTCTCACCATCACTACCATTAATTCTCACCAGCACAAGCACGTCCCTCACCAACACAATCATTTATCAACTTCAACAGAGCATCAACCAAAAATAAATCACAGTCCAACAATTCCTTGGTTGCAGAATCAATCACCAACAATTGCAAATCCCATCAGGCAACTGAAGTTAAATCCCATCATCTATAGAACAGTTACAAATACTCTCTCACCGGGAATACTGTCTGACCAGGAATACTCTGATCAGGAATATTTTCTGACCAGGAATATTCTTTGTCCAGGAAATCTTCTGAATCTGGCCATTTTCCATTAAAACCAAAGAGTCACAGAAAAATTACCCCCAGATGTCAAAAAAATAATAGCAAATGAAAACATCATTTTGTCGTTCAGACAATAAAATTTCAGGCTATTTATTCACTGCTGAATTTTTCTTCTAAGCAAAATCAGTAGAACTATTTTTTTTTGTTCTAGCCAAACAATAACTCAAGTTAATAATTACTTTGCTATAATTTGTGGTTATTAATAAGCTTATAATTATAGATGGAGCACTTTTGGTAGGCTATTTTATTCTCGGGGGACGAGGAAGATTTCTTGAGAGCGGCAGTGAGTGAGCAGGAAATACATTTCTCCTTAATAAAATTGGTTATTGTTGCAAGCAAGTGGTGCGCTGACTCTGGTGCATAGAGCATCCGTCAGGTCAGTGCTGATCGTATTTCATAGAGCGTTTTATACGTTTGATTCCGTCAGGTCAGTGTTGACGAACGTTATTCACAGAGTAGGTTCGGTCAGTCCAGTCATGTCAGTACTAATTGTATTTCATAGAGCATTTGGATGCAGTTGGTCTAGTCAAGTCAAAATGTGCCAAGTTATGACAGGTCAGACTAGTTGAAAAGACAAGATAGATTCTTACAAGTCAGTTCAGGTCGAAGTTGACAGTACCACCACACAAAGTAATACGTCCGTCCACATAGGATCAACATTCGTATTATGCTAAATACCTTACACGGGTTTAGCGGTTCACTTAAATACAACACTATAACGATAATGTCATTAAGTGGTAAATCCTTATATGCGTAATAAGTGGTGAAGGCTCGATCCTCCGTCCGCTAATCGTGGCAGGTAAATATCACTATATTTCGGGTTAGCTTCAAAGAAAGATGCACAGTAGTTACAGGTATGTAATTTAAGCATTTTCGAAGCCTTGTAAACATCTGACCAAAACATGTCAAACTCTTTAAGAAGCTAAAAAAAAGTGAGGGTATATCAAGAAATGTAGGTAATTACAAAGTATCTCACTAGGAAATAACTCACAGATCATTAAGGGTAGTGGCTGACCACGGTAAGTTGGTCATGCTTGCTCACAGTAACTAAGAAATTATATAAGGTCACGAAAGATCAGGTCACAGTACTAAATTGAAACATGTCAAAATGTCACCACAGGTCACGACAGATTAAGAAGGTCTTAAGCCACATTAGTACTTTATGAGAGGTCAGTGACCACAGCAGCCTCCTGTAGGCCAGAGGTGAAGAGTGTCAAGGGCTCTATCACACACACACACACACACTACATCCCTGACCTCGACGGGAGAACCATTGACACAGTTTTTAAAGGTCTTAGATACAGCGACAGCTGTCAATTTTTAAGACGGTCCTAATGAGCCACTGAGCAAGTCACCATGTAAATAATATCTGCCTCAACTGAACTTCACTGACAAACAGTTAAGCACCAATAACCAAGTATTTTACTACGGAGAACATCCTATCTGGACAACGTTTCGCTCGTAGGTGGGCGAAAAAACTCAGCTGTGGGAGAAATTTTGTCCAAATCAAGACTTGCTCTGCTATAAACGGCGGCATCTGTTTTGCCTCTCAAACAAACACATTACTTCGCCATAGGCCAAAGATGGCCATGTAATCTTAAAATTGTCAATGGGTCATGCAGATAACAGGTCACATAAGACAATTCATGTTAGGTCACTATAAAGTTGTCTAAGACGCTGTGGGAAGACACAGTAGGCCTATGTCAACTAATAACAGACTAGGAAGAACTTTTGAAAAAATAATGAGAAATGTAGACCTATTCATAATAGTCCAAGTTAATTATGCGACACACTTGACAGTGATATCTTTTTATCATATTTAGCAAAACTGAATACATCAGCAATTTGCTGCTATCCTAATCTATGTGATAGTTACACTGGGAACAAGAGTGTGTTTCCCCTGACACATTCCATCACGCAGGATGGGTCATATACAACGTGTGGAAATCAATCGGTCTGAGCTGGGAGATTGTAGTGGGACAATGAAGCTATGGTCAGATATTTTATTGATGGGAGTCATGTCTGACTACCATCAGTGGGAGGTGAGTATATCCACGTAGGTGGCGAATGCACCACTGTGAGTTTGAGGTGTACCTGTGGATGGTGAGTAATCACAGTGATAGGTGAATATATCCCAGTGATATATTGTCTCTATGGGAGGGAAGTATATTACTATGAGAGCTCAGCAGATTGACTGCTGTTCTATAGATAGTCAGGTCACGTTGACTGCTGGCTCATACACAGTCAAGTCAAATTGACTGAATGTCTATATACTGTCAGGTCAGGTTGATTGCTGGTCATTACACAGTCAGGTCAGGTTGACTGCTGGTTCATACACAGCCAGGTCAGATTAACTGCTGGTCCATACATTCAGGTCAAGTTGACTGTTGGTCCATACACAGTTAGATAAGGTTGACTGTTAGTCCATACAGTCAGGTCAAGTTGACTGTTGGTCTATATACAGTCAGGTCAGGTTGACTACTGGTCCATGCGCAGGTTGACTGCAGTCAACCTGAGCAGTTGCTAGTTATCCTAGTGGAGACTCAGAAGCTGCAGAGTTGTCGTTGTGGAGCAACAGTCTGTCGCCCCGCCACCGCCCACCACTAACACGCCGACACACCCACGCCCCCACCGCCCGCGAACGCCCACCCTCATCACTAGAGGAATATATCCGTATGCAGGTCGCGGTGCACCCGCGAGCACTCACTGACTCGCGGTCCAGCGGAGAACCAGTGTTCACCACCACACTCAGCACCACACTGGAGCACTGCCGCGCACCTCCACACACACACACCCAGCGCTTGGGGTCTCCCGCCCACCCTTCCTCCAGTCTCCCACCGCCCATCTCCCACTCTCTCCCCGACGATACACCCGTCCGCCCGCCCACCCTCCCGCCTCTCCGTTCACCAACTCGCCCGATCCTCAGCTCCCCTCTCAACTGTCTGCCTTCCCGCCCGGTATCCTGCCTGTCCTCCCGTTCGCTCACCCCTCTACCTACCTGCCTTTCCTCCCGCCCATTCCCCTCTCTACCGTTCGTTCGACCTCTCCCCACTATCCTACACCCCCTTCCTTCACCACTGTCACACGTTCTTTCACACTCACACACACACACACACACACACACACGGGGCCAGAAGCTATGAATCGACCTCTGCAACCACAAATAGATGAGTAAACACTCACACATATACATAACAATAACAAGAACGAGCGACAGAGGATCATAGTGCAGCTTATGGGAAGGAAGAATGAGTAATGTCAGAATGGGAAAGTGTAACACGTGGGGTGCCTCAAGGATCGGTATTAGAACAAGTAATCTTTCCGGTCTATGTGAATGACATCACTGAACAGTTTTGGTCAGATGTATCAACGGTTGCTGATGATGTAAGACTAACGAGGGGAATAATGACAGATGAAGGCAGGTAAAGGCTGCATATGCAAGATTTTGAAAATTTGGGCAGGGACAAGAAGATCTGGGACTAAGTATTGACTCGGCGGGAGGGGGGGGGAAGGGAAGACAGAAACTGCAAACTTCACTCAAGGACTAAGACATAGGGGTGAGCATAGTGCCAAGCATATCACCATAGGGACCCATTTACCAGATAACCTCTGCAGCTAATTCTCTTTTAGCAAACCTAAGAGTAGCACTCAGGAATCTCAGCAAAGAGTCATTCACGGCTCTAGAGTATGCAGCGCCAGCATCTAACCCTCCCCTGATGAAGCAAGTGAGGACACTGCAGAAAGGGCAACGAGTCTTGTCTCACACCTAAGAGACTCACCTGCCCTGATTCCCACCACCTCCATATAACCCCCTCACCCTCTCTCCCGTCACTTACTCTCCATCCTACCCCCTCCACTCTCCCTCCCCCCTGACACAATACCCCTTCTCTCCTCCTCCAGCGTCGTGTATTCCCCTCACTCACCCACCAGCGTCGTGTATTCCCTCACTGTGTGCCACCACTGTACACACACCGTGTTATTTATGAATATTAAAGCAACACACATGAGGTGCCTGTGGACCAGGCTTCCCAGGAGTAGACAAGGCTTGCTAGGAGTAGACCAGTCTTCCCAGGAGTAGACAAGGCTTCCCAGGAGTAGACCAGGCTTCCTAGGAGTAGACCAGGCTTTCTAGGAGTAGACCAGGCTTCCAAGGAGTAGACAAGGCTTCCTAGGAGTAGACCAGGCTTCCTAGGAGTAGACCAGGCTTCCTAGGAGTAGATCAGGCTTTCTAGGAGTAGACCAGGCTTCCCAGGAGTAGACCAAGCTTCCTAGGAGTAGACCAGTCTTCCCAGGAGTAGACCAGTCTTCCCAGGAGTATACCAGACTTCCTAGGAGTATACCAGGCTTCCTAGGAGTAGACCAGGCTTCCTAGGAGTAGACCAGGCTTCCTAGGAGTAGACAAAGCTTGCTAGGAGTACACCAGGCTTTCCAGGAGTAGACCAGTCTTCCTAGGAGTACACCAGTCTTCCCAGGAGTACACCAGGCTTCCTAGGAGTACACCAGTCTTCCCAGGAGTAGACCAGGCTTCCTAGTAAGAGACCAGGCTTCCTAGGAGTATACCAGGCTTCCTAGGAGTAGACCAGGCTTCCTAGGAGTAGACCAGGCTTCCTAGGAGTAGACCAGGCTTCCTAGGAGTAGACCAGGCTTGCTAGGAGTACACCAGGGTTTCCAGGAGTAGACCAGTCTTCCCAGGAGTACACCAGTCTTCCCAGGAGTACACCAGGCTTCCTAGGAGTACACCAGTCTTCCCAGGAGTAGACCAGGCTTCCTAGGAGTAGACCAGGCTTCCTAGGAGTATACCAGGCTTCCTAGGAGTAGACCAGGTTTCTTAGGAGTAGACCAGACTTCCTAGGAGTAGACCAGGCTTCCCAGGAGTAGACCAGACTTCCTAGGAGTAGACCAGGCTTCCCATAAGTAGATCAGTCTTCCTAGGAGTAGACCATGCTTCCTAGGAGTAGACCAGTCTTCCCAGGAGTAGACCAGGCTTCCTAGGAGTAGACCAGTCTTCCTAAGGGTAGACCAGACTTCAGAGGTTTAGACCAGTCTTCCTAGGAGTAGACCAGTCTTCTAAGGTGTAGATCAGTCTTCCTAGGAGTAGACCAGGCTTTGCAGGTGCAAACCAGGCTTACTATGTTTAGACCATGCACGCTGGCACTAATACTGCCTAGTTGTAGACTAGGCAAGGTGGCACTGACGTTCTCTAAGTGCAAAGCCCAGGTCACCAACTTTTTAGCGTATATGTTCATAATGTATTTAGTGGAGAGAGAGAGACAGACAGAGAGACGGAGACAGACAGAGAGAGTGGGTGGGGGAGTTTTCAAATGTGGCTTCTAATATCCATAGACTTAAAAACCCTTTAACTCCAACTGAGGTATAATCACTCTGTTATGCCCCGGCTTTGATGGCGGTGAGAGGCTCTTGATCAAGGGAACTGGGGTAGTCCTACCACTTCCTTTCTCATTTTCATCACGATTACTACTTTTGAGGAAAAAAAAATCAAGTCTATAGAGAAATGGAAACGATGAGAACTCACAAGCAGAGGAACCATAGCAATGAGACTCATTGCCGAAATTCCTGAATGTTGCTCCTATAATCTACAACTCAGAGGGTCGTTCTGAAATTGTTTTGGCTCGCTCTCTCCTGGCAGGACAGCTCCTATATGATTAAGGTGAATGTGATTGCTATTTTTGGGGGGAATTACTGTACTTTGGTGGGAGCTTTTTTTTTTTTTTTTTTTTTAAATTTGGAAGACCACAGTGATGGTGTTTGAGAGGCACTGGTTGTGCAGCTCTCTTCTAAACCTTCAAAAAGAAATTTGACCCTGCAGTGAGGGCGTGGTAAATTACGTTCAATTAATCTCCACACACACAGTACCATGCAGTGGCATTTTCGCTCCAAGAATCAGGATTTCCTGTAAGAAATCACAGAACACACACTCTTAAAGAAAAGAAAGTCAAGACGACGTTTCGGGCCATCCTGGACCACTGTCAAATTACAGTTGGCCAAAGACTGATGGAAACGTCGTTGTAACGTCTTTCTCGTAAGTGAGGACATTGTTTATTTTGTTTCAGCCACGTCACTGTGACGTGTATTCCTCATCAACAAGTAAGAAAGTCATTCCATGTGGACCATCAACACTGCGGTTTCTTATCTCTTTTATCTCCTTCATCAACATGTCACTCGTGAGATTTTTCCCGACAAGAAGATTAGCCGCGTATTAATCTTTGCAGTAGGTCACGGCACGCATAGCTCACTCAGCCGCCACATAGACAGACAAGCGTCCAAATACACACGCAACACAGAGGAACCATTTGGGACTCAGTCCACCATCACGAGACAACGTGTGTATTAACCAATCGTTGAAAAGAGTCACAATAAGAGGTATCACACTCTTCATGGCGTACAATACCGACCAGTTGATAATAAATGAGACCCATGAGCAACACCTGGGTATGAATACCTGGGTAGCAACACCTGGGTATGAAAACCTGGGCAGCAACACCTGGGTATATTGATTGCCGGGACGTTTCGCCTATACAGATTTATATCGCTTCAAATTAAATAATAATATTTTTGCTCAAATTTCTTCCTTAAAATTCAATTTAGAGATCAAGTTTAATAAAATTTATATATATATATATATATATATATATATATATATATATTATATATATATATAATATATATATATATATATATATATATATATATATATATATATATATATATATTATATATATATATATATATATATATATATATATATATATATATATATATATATATATATATATATATATATATATATATATATATATATATATATATATATATATATATATATATTATATATATATATATATATATATATATATATATATATATATATATATATATATATATATATATAAAATTCAATTTAGAGATCAAGTTTAATATAAATTTATATACAGTGGTACCCCGGTTTACGATATTTTTCATTCCAGAATGCTGTTCAAGTGCCATTACCAAACGAATTTATCTCCTTAAGAAAAGTTGTAAATAGACTAGTCCTTTTTGACCCCAAATTACACTTACAAAAGCATTTAAAAATAAACTTACATAAAGGGTGAGTTTGGGGACCATCGAAACCGGGGTACCACTGTATATATATGTCGTGCCGATTAGGTAAAACTGGTCAATTAGCAAGAACTCATTTAAAATTAAGTCCTTTCTAAAATTTTCTCTTATACGTTTAAAGTTTTATTTTTTTCATTTATGTTAATGCAAAAAATTATAATTTTGTACTAAGAGAAACTTTGAAAACTTACCTAACCTTATTATAACAAGCGCAATTTAATTTAGCCTAACCCAACTAAATATATTTTAGATACGTTTACAATAATTTAATAATAAATAAACACAATGAAATATATTTTTTTCGTTGGGTTCAGAATGATTTTTTGCGAGATTATTGCATAGACAAATTTTCGCTTGTCTTATTTGGCAAGAAGAGCGTTCCTATTTAAGCCAAATCGCAAGTTTCACCTAATTGGCACGACATATATATATATAAATATATATATATATATATATATATATATATATATATATATATTATATATATATATATATATATATATATATATACATATACATATATGAATGATGGAATTATCATATACTAGTTACTGAGTGAGAGTATATATATATATATACATATACATATATGAAGATGGCATATACAGTACACGAGGTGTAGAGATACATGTCTAGTACATATTGTTACATGTTTGTCATGTGTCCAGAATACAGCATGCATTACCCCTCTGAACAGCAGCTCTGAGTCGCTGGAACAGAAAACTAGCTGCCCTGGGATCCCTAGTTACCCTGTTGAGTCTTTTGCCCAGCTCCTTGATGAACTTAGATGCACTCTTTCCCCATGAGCCAAGGGTCTCTGAGCCTATGGGAACAAACATATAATGATGGGCAAGTTCTCCATATTTTCTCGACTTTTGGGACTCCCTGAAGGTGGCACCTGCCCCTCCTTCCTCCCTGGTGTATTGGAGATAGGTATCAACCAAGGTAGATGCACATGTGTAGTCCCACACCACCTGCTTGCCGTCTGTCCAGGCTTGAAGGGTGATACCAACTTGACGCTTTTGGCTGCCATCAGATCTGCATAGTTGGGGCGGCTTCCTTACTGCTGGGCATCCGGCTGTTGTGAGGCTCCTCTTGATAATGTTATTAATCTCTTCATGTCTTGCAATCTTTCCCTCGGATTTACGACACACAAGACCATGGTACCCGAATCGGTCTGCTGCTTCACTGCCACAAATACACCTGTGTTCGGCAAGAATAGGGGCGGCAAGTCGAAGGGCAACACAAATGCGGATGGTCTGTGGGTCGAGGCGTGTGCCAAGGCTGGAGTTGGGAACAGCCAAAAGAAAGTCCCCTGCATGATTAGCTCTCACTGCAATTAGGCGGGCTCTATCCTTCCCTGGCACACTCTGAAGCATTGCTGAGGCTATATTCTCTACTATTGGGCCATCCCAGTGCGACTGTTTGTAGTTGTTGGGATGAGCAGACCTGGTTTCAGAGCCTGTTAGATTATCCCAGATCCTGGCTCCATCAAAGAACTTTTGGTCATGCATTCCAATCGTGTTCCTAAGATGTTCAGGGAGAATTGTTGCTACAAGCCCTCTGGATGCAATGCATGAAGACAGGAAAGCAGGTAGAGGAATCTGAGATGATTTGCGGACACCAATGCCTCCTAGTCTGACTTGGAGTGTAGCTTGGTCCCACTGCCCATCTTCTAGAGTAAGGTTAAGTACTTTAGTAAGGATCTGCCTCAGGATACTGTCATATTCGTGCAGTATAGGGTTATCATATGAAGGAGAACATCTTAGGAAATATGTCAACCTGGGCAGACTCAAGCATTTTGTGAGAAGGTACAAGGCATCATGGGTGTCAAGATTGCCTATTCGTTGTTTCATTCTCCTCCTATGTAGGAGAAACACGCCTCAATGAACACATTTATGCATGCAGGAACGATAACCTGAACAACGCCTGCGTACAACACCGAAATTCCAACAATCATCTCATGAAATTCAAAGACACCCGACTAGTAATTAAAGAAACTAATTTCCGTAGACGCAAGTGCCTTGAATCAGCACTTATCGCTGTTTCTAACACAATTAAACAAAACAAAGGCAGCTTCACCATCTCTGAAGTCTTAGCAAGAATCCTCCTGAAAACAGTAAACCCTACCATCACATAGTCTCTCCTGCTAATTCAACACAAGCACATCGTAGATGCGGAACACTCCTACAGGCCTTCTCTATTCCAACCTCCAGCAGAAATATTTGTCTAACCTATTGTTATACTACCCAAGTATTTGTTTTATCACCTTTTACTCATATGCAATTTGATTGTTCTACCTTATTGTATTACTACTACTACTACTACTTATATCACTACTACTTCTACCACCACTAGTATTACACCTCACTTTGAGAGTATATATATACGCTCTGTGTCCATGTATCGCTTGCCGGGTCACCATTTGGAGAAGACCCGGGCCGGATGTACCGGCGAACATACAACAACATGTATCGCTTGTAACGGCTTGAAAAAGCTCCTGGAGAGCGAAACGTTGCCACAATAAAATGTCACATTAGTTGCATTTGTGTCCTTTTACTTAACATATTGTCGGTAATTCTACCAATATTATTACATTCTCCTCAATTCTTCCAGTTTCTTCCTGAGAATTGTGTCAATGGCATCGCTTCCCAGAGGTGCTCCAAGCAAGACACTATTAGTAGGGGCAATGACTGTTGCTCCTGGTAGTTTTGATATCACTGCATCTATCACTTGTTGAATGACTGAGATGATTTCACATTTGGATGGATTCAGGATGAGACCCATTTCCTGTCCCCGTGTCATCACCTGTGTAAGATCATCTAGAAGGGACTCCTTTGTACCTGCTAGTGTGCCATCATCCAGGAACCAGATGTTTAGCTCACTGGTCAGTCTGACTGTGATTTCCCTAACTGCTATACAGAAGACAAATGGCGCGAGAGGGCCCCCTTGCTGGACACTCTCTGATGATGTGATTTCATGTTCTTCATACAGGAGCATTGATTCCTTGCTATATCCAGCTGAAACAAAAGGGAAGAGACCTGGGAAATGTTCTTGTACAGCTGCTAATATATATATATATATATATATAAAATATATATATATATATATATATATATATATATATATATATATATATATATATATATATATATATATATATATACACATTTCCCAGTTAAAGAGGGAAACATCTTCATTCGCTAGAAGAAGTAATATTTTGAGGAGATCAGCTCAGTCTTTTAACAAGGTGGTCCCTCCCTCATCCTCCCAATCCTATCAATGCTCTGTCAAAATAGGTACTGAAATGAGGCCCTATCAGAGAAAGGACTCTGTTAAAACCCATCAAAGTAGGGAGCTCTGGTAAAGCCCTCTCTGAGTAGGATTTCAAGCTATGCCCTTTTAAAGTAGGGGCTCAGGTCATGTCCTGTCAAAACATGGGTGAAAAATACTGGTCTATCAGAGTAGAAACTCAGCCCATGTCATTTTAAATCAGACACCCAGTTAATGTTTTGTCAAAGTATGATCTTAGGAAATACTCAATGAAATTATTAACTCTGCCCATATTCTATTAAAACGATCTAAGAATTATGTCCTTTGAGCCAGGGCGTCTTATGAAGCAATTTAAATCAGGGTTGTGGACGACGCACTTTAAATCAGGGCTCCAGACGACGTACTTTAAATCAGGCCTCCAGACGACGCACTTTAAATTAAGGCTGCAGACGGCGCACTTTAGATTAGGACTTCAGACGAGGCCCTTTAAAGCAGGGCTCCAGACGAGGTAATTTAAAGCAGGCCCTAGTGTCAGTGCCCTTAAAGCTGACCACCGCACCCGGACCCTTAAATTAGCGAAAACAGCAGGAGCAGTTTCAGTAGCAACTTCAGCAACTACAGCAGCAGCCCCACCACCACCACCATCAGAATTAAAACAAGCGGAGCAACACCAGCAGCGGATACAGTAGCAGCAGCATCTGTAATAATATTAAACGTACTAAAACCAGCAACTACAATAAATAGCATTAACAGTAACAACACCAGCACCAGCAGTAGCCCTAACACCAGCAGCTCCAACATCAGCAACAACAGCTCATCAGCAGAAACGTCAACAGCAGCGGCACAACAGCACCTGTACTGCTACCAAGAGCTGACGCACATGCAAAAGGCATCTATACCAGAGGACCACCTCGAATTAAGGAAGAACAAAAGATCATGTACATCAAGGCCTGATGAATCAGATCACTAAATCAAGTCCACTAAAGGAAGTGTCGTAGACCACAGAGGTAAATAACGCCCTCATTAGCCCTGGTCTGCAGACCTGCCCTTAATACAAGGACCAAATAAACTTATAAAATACTCTCGGTTAGTTAGAACTGTTTTTCACTTCCATTAACTCAGGGACACAGGCCATTCCCATCAGAAAAGAGCCGGAAATTACATTACCATCAGATCATGTCTAATGATCAATCCCTTTAACACGGGGCCGATACCATGTCCGTTAAACCCGGGAGGAAAGATGCCACACCCCTGAAATAACACCAGGGAAGGGTGGAGGTGAAAGTAGACACACCCACTAAACCCGAGGAATAGGGAACGCATTGCTATTAAAACATGGGGAAAAATAAGTCACTCCCACTAAACCCATCAACTTCCATTACATTAGCGGCGTCGACCACCTCAGAAAAACCACAACCAGTTACCATTCTCATTTAAAACGCAGAGAACCCTATTTAACTTTACCTTCACAAACTATAAAAAAAAGTAATTAATAAACGTTCGTTATACATCGTTTAATTAATACACTTAATTAATCCAAGGTGATTCATCCGGACGTCATTGTTCCTTTGGCCAATTACTTCCCTTGTGACTAATAACACAACCAACTACGCAGCTAACGAAGACGCGGATACGTAGATAATACATTCATACACCATTGTTTGTGTACCTATTTACCGACCTTTCATTATAATTAGGAAACTGATAACGCCTGTTAAACTAAAGTTAATTGCTTATATTGTTTGGATATGTATGCAGTACCTTAATATACCTTTGTCATTCCATACATACATATATCTAAATATGTCTACATGCATGTAGGCAGAAATTCATCAATGTATATATATATATATATATATATATATATATATATATATATATATATATATATATATATATATATATATATATATATATATATATATATATATATGGGGTCACTTCACTTGTAAATTTCTGTGAATGTGTGTGTTAGTTTAACTGTGTACAGATTTGTACACACCTACCACCACCTTTCTTGTGTGAACGTGTGCAGAAAATCAATAGCGTCCTACTATCAAAGTGTACACACACGCACACGCACATTCACACCCACAATAAAGTGTTTCAAGACCTTGTGTACAGTGTATGTCGTACCCATCGTAGAGTACACAGCCTCAGCACGGAGCCCTCACCTCGCCTCATAAACTGGAGAAATTCCAGATAATCCCTACTAGACGAGTCCTAGAGCTAAGTGACGTAACTTTATAAAGAGTATAAGGGCACAGTAACATGTGTGGAACAATGCGCAAATAACCCTCATGTAGAAGAACGAATTTTGTGAAGACGTTTCGGACCGACTTGGCTCACTAGAGGAGAGGACCACTAGAGGACAGGACCACTAGAGAGGACCACTTGAGGAGAGGACCACTTGAGGAGAGGACCACTTGAGGAGAGGACCACTAGAGGAGAGGACCACTAGAGAGGACCACTTGAGGAGAGGACCACTTGAGGAGAGGACCACTTGAGGAGAGGACCACTTGAGGAGAGGACCACTAGAGGAGAGGACCACTTGAAGAGAGGACCACTTGAGGAGAGGACCACTAGAGGAGAGGACACTAGAGGAGAGGAGAGGACCACTTGAGGAGAGGATCAATTGAGGAGAGGACCACTAGAGGAGAGGACCACTTGAGGAGAGGACCACTTGAGGAGAGGACCACTAGAGGAGAGGACCACTTGAGGAGAGGACCACTTGAGGAGAGGACCACTAGAGGAGAGGATCACTAGAGGAGAGGACCACTTGAGGAGAGGACCACTTGAGGAGAGGAAAATAACGGAAAACACGAACATGCGCAAGATACTGGGGGTGTTCGATAAGACAGACACGATCCGTTTACAGAACTACTAGAGGCGTGGAAGATGGCAAATGTAGTCCCAATTTTTAAGAAAGGAGACAGACACGAGGCATTAAACTACAGACCTGTGTCACTGACTTGTATAGTATGCAAAGTCATGGAGAATATCATCAGGAGGAGAGTGGTGGAGCACCTAGAAAGACACAAGCTTATAAACGACAACCAGCACGGTTTCAGGGAAGGAAAATCCTGTCACAAACCTACTGGAGTTTTATGACAAGGTAACAGAAGTAAGACACGAGAGAGAGGGGTGGATAGACTGCATTTTCTTGGACTGTGCAAGAAGACGTTCGACACAGTTCCTCACAAGAGGTTAATGCAAAAGCTAGAGGATCAGGCACACGTAACAGGAAAGGCACTGCAATGGATCAGAGAATATCTGAGAGGGAGGCAACAACGAGTCATGGTACGTGACGAGGTGTCAGAGTGGGCACCTGTGACGAGTGGGGTTCCACAAGGGTCAGTCCTAGGACCTGTACTGTTTTTGGTGTATGTGAATGACATAACGGAAGGGATAGACTCAGAAGTGTCCCTGTTTGCAGATGATGTGAAGTTAATGAGAAGAATTAAATCAGTCGAGGATCAGGCAGGAATACAAAGAGACCTGGACAGGCTACAAGCCTGGTCCAGTAACTGGCTCCTTGAATTTAACCTTGCCAAATGTAAAGTCATGAAGTTCGGGGAAGGGCAAAGAAGACCGCAGACAGAGTATAGTCTAGATGGCCAAAGACTGCAAACCTCACTCAAGGAAAAAGATCTTGAGGTGAGTATAATACCGAGCACATCTCCTGAGGCACACATCAATCAGATAACTGCTGCAGCATACGGGCGGCTGGCAAACCTAAGAATAGCGTTCCAATACCTCACTAAGGAATCATTCAAGACTCTGTACACCATATACGTCAGGCCCATACTGGAGTATGCAGCACCAGTTTGGAACCCACACCTGGTCAAGCACGTCAAGAAATTAGAGAAAGTGCAAAGGTTTGCAACAAGACTAGTCCCAGAGCTAAGGGGATTGTCATACGAAGAAAGGTTAAGGGAAATCGGCCTGACGACACTAGAGGACAGGAGGGTTAGGGGAGACATGATAACGACATATAAAATACTGCGAGGAATAGATAAGGTGGACAGAGACAAGATGTTCCAGAGAGGGGACACAGAAACAAGGGGTCACAATTGGAAGTTGAAGACTCCTATGAGTCAAAGGGACGTTAGGAAGTATTTCTTCAGTCATAGAGTTGTCAGGAAGTGGAATAGTTTAGAAAGCGACATAGTGGAGGCAGGAACCATACATAGTTTTAAGACGAGGTTCGATAAAGCTCATGGAGCAGGGAGAGAGAGGACCTAGTAGCAATCAGTGAAGAGGTGGGGCCAGGAGCTATGACTCGACCCCTGCAAACACAAATAGGTGAGTACAAATAGGTGAGTACAAATAGGTGAGTACAAATAGGTGAGTACAGGCCTAGTATCTAATCGACATGTGCCTAGGACAAAATGGTACCTAACCCACACACACATACACACACACACACACACACACACACACACACACACACACACACACACACACACACACACACACACACACACATGCAATCTTCAGGGACATAAACATAAATACCCAGGTGTTGCATTCGTCCATTTCCTCACCTCACCTGTCCAGCCTATTTTTAAAGTTTTTTTTGATAAACGAGCCGCTGACGCTTCCCCCCTTCCCTCCCAACGGAAGGGACTGAAATAACAAGAAACGCTGTAGCATTCTCTTAATGTGTTAAGTAAATATAGGAACAAACATTCACCTTAAATACTTACTGATAATTTGAAAAATTATGCTAAAAAATGGCACTGTGTTTATGTGTACAAGCACTTGCATCTCCGATGAACCTGCACCTTTTCCTCGTTTACAAGAGTAAACTTGTAAAATAAAGTAAATCAGATATGAGAGACAGTGAATTTGTACAAGAAAGCAAATATGAAAAGACTGAACGTAAAATAGAGCTATTAAAAGACTGGACTTGTAACAGAGATATTAAAACGTGGACTGAGATACTAAAAAAGTGGACTTGTTACTGAGATACTAGAAACGTATACTTGTAATAGACTTATTAAAATAATAGACAATTAAAAAAAAAAAAGAAACGAAGAGGGGTAAAAATTAAAAAAAAAAATAAAAAAAAAATTTGACTTGCAAAACAAAGGCACATGCGGTACTGTATTTATAAAAGAGAGAACGGAAAAAAGAGTGGCCGTGCAAAGGAAAGAAGAAAGTAAAATAGCCAGTCATGCCTGGCCTTTAAAGGGTGTTTCAGGAGAGCGGCTGCCGTCTGCAACATGATTTCAGCATGAGCAACACATTTTTAAAACATTTAGAACAGTCCTTTCCTTCCCCCACAGCATTTAGAAAAAAAAAAGTTTCTCCTCACAGCATTTAGACCAATTTCTCGTGTAGACAGCCTGACTGTCTGCATAGACAGCCATGCTGTCTGCCAGCTGAGTTCATATTTCGTGCCATGCTAGTTTCCATAGTATTCCGCCAGAGGGCAAGCCTGGTAGGCGTACCCACGTCTACCAGACTCGCCCTGGCCCACTCTCACTTGGCGCCCAGACTTCACTCAGTCAATAGGCCTACTCCTCTCCCTCTCGCAAGGGGCATGGCCCACCTGGGCCATGGCCACAGACACGCAGCCTGTTACCCGCACCTTTATTACAAATAAAGTAAGAAGCCTCCGAAGTCTTATCATTTCAACCACGCCTTCAAGAAACGCCAACTAAGGGGCGTTATAAATGGTGCCAGCGGTGCCTCGCGTGTGCCCGCGAGGGGAGGAAGAGGAATGAAGTTATCTACCACTTCATCAGTCTCTACAAGAAGCATCCGTCTCTCAACGAGTTATCCTGATGTCGTGTCTGCAAATCTCAGCATCCAGACACAGGTACATGCAGGATTCAGGCCGAAATTTGTCTAATTCTCCGAGAAATGGCGTCACTGACTTCACGCCACAGCGTCCCATGCTGTTTCTCAGTCACGTGCTCAGCCTTGCCAGCATGTTCTGCTGTTGTTGTTCAGCTCAGCACTGCTATTTCAGCACTTCAGAGGTGAGTTAGTGGTGATTTCAGCGTCTAGTGTGGGTG
>WNWK01009349.1:20000-77390 GCA_009830355.1 Cherax destructor | reverse complement strand
GATGAATTGCCAGACCTTTTACGTGTCCTCTTTATATCTTCCACACTACTTGCATCCTCGGTCTGATGGACCTCCACCTGCACATCCTCCATAATTAAGTGTTGTTCCACTGGACTGGCACTCTCCACACTTTCCACCACATTTACTGCATTTATCAAACCATCATTAGTGCTTACACTTAGCACCGGCAAAGGGTCGTCCAATATTTCCTTTAATATTTGTTCCAGTGGTACCTCTTCTGCCGAACTCTCCTGGTGATCACAGTCAACCACTGGTATAACAGATTCCTGTGTTAGGGTCTGACAAACCACCTCAGAACCCTCCACAATCTCACTCCAGAGTTTCGTCTGCTTCTCCCGTTGCGTCTCCTCCTTCCGTTCCTCTCTCTGCGCCTGCACTTTCACTACTCGTTGCTCTGGCACTTGTCTGGGTCCCGTCCTCCTCATGCAGTCAGCCGCCACATGATCGTAGGCGCCACACAGGCGACACGTCCTGCGCTGTCCCATGTAGGTCACGTACACTTGAGTCCTGAAGTCTGGTATAACAACGTAGGACGGTATGGGGTGCTTCAATGTCATTTTCAATGAGTACGACCCCTCAGGGAGGCCCATCATCGGTCCCTCGCTCCACTTTCCAGGTGTTGCTGCGTGTATCGTACCATACACACTGAAGACCGTACTGATGTCCGTCGGGTCCGCTTCGAATGGGACGTTCTTCAAACGTACCCAAGTGTACGTACGTGAAACGTCCTTCAATCGTACCTGAAGGCCAGTGTGCACCGTGTAGACATGATCCTGGTGTCGATCTACGAGTCGTTCATAAACTTCTGCCGTCAGTAGCTTCACAAATACTCTATTCATCCCATTCAGGGCAACGCCATACAAATCTCCTATGTCAAGACCATACACATCTCGTAATATCGTCGGTAAGACAGTCCCGGCCGTTGCAGGGTTTAGAACACCAGTCACAAGGTCAACACAGACAGTGTTCAGACGTCTCCTCCCTGCTGTCGCCATGTTGCTTTGGAAAACCAAAGTGCTGTAAAGCGTCGCCAGGGGTCAGGTCAGAGCACCACACACCCTCGCACCACCAGAGCTGGGCTGCGACTGATTTTACCTTATTGCACTGTTTTACACTGATGATGATGAGGGGCTCTTGTTCCAAGGAATTGTTAGTGGCTTGGTTGATAGTGATCTGAGTTTACACACTGAGGTGTCCGGAATCGATTTACGACACTCGAGAAACGTTGGGCATGTTTCTTTGCACCTACTACTGCTGTTCACCTAGCAGCAATTAGGTACCTAAGTGTTAGGTGACTAGTGTGGGTGGCATCCTGGGAGACAAGATAAACCTATACTGCACGAAATACTCTGCATAACCCGGGGCTCTGTGTTGTATGTCACTCATGTCAGCTATGATTATTATTATTAGTAGTAGTAGTAGTCGTAGTATTTTCCTCATTCTGGAATCGAATTTGAATGCCTCCCGTTGCACAGGCCTGTATGGCTCCTTAGGTTTTAGCGCTTTCTTGGTATTTAGAAGTTAGGATTGATTTTAGGCGCTTATTTGGACGAAATTTTAAAATTTAAATGTTGTTGCATGTGACTGTTTTCAAGCATTGCATGTACATAACTTGATAATACAACTGCTGAACGTCTTCAAACTTAAAGTGCTTGGGCATTTTAGTATACTAGTGTCTTTGAAAGGTTTTGATTAGATTTGGATCGTATATGTTCTAATTTAAAAATCTAGTAAAGAAATTTCGATATTAGCTTCCATATGATAACTTATGAATGATTAACTTTAAGTCTTCAACATTAATATTCAGCTGCATTATAGACTTATGCCGCACTCTGCACTATTCCAATCACTTGCATTGATGTACATGGGACTGGGATTATGGAATAAGGAAGCCCAGCCACCTAAATAAATCTAGTTAACTTTAACTATAGATGTATATATGAAAACTTTTTTTTCCTATAAAATTGGCAGATTGTGACATATGACGCCCAACAGCACTGTGAACATTGTCTTGAGGAAATCACCTCAGTAGTGAAAATCTAAAGCCGATCAGATGAGTCAGTCTCCACTAATGCTACAGATTGCAACGTTTTCCTTTTTTTAATATTTTTCTGTATCGACAAATTTGGCAACAAGCAACGAAACGTAATAGGTTTAAATCCTCGACCTAAAATGTGTCAGCCATTATATATTGAAACCGTTCAGAAGATGTAAACTGAAAATTATTTACCGTGATTTAAGAGGAATAAAAAATCGACACTCTTACACCTAAAATAGTCAAATCTGCTCCTACTCATATTAAGATGTTAGGTGCACTTCAGGTGAAGGTGTTAGGTGCACTTCAGGTGAAGGTGTTAGGTGCACTTCAGGTGAAGGTGTTAGGTATACTTCAGGTGAAGGTGTTAGGCGCACGTCAGGTGAAGGTGTTAGGTACATTACAGGTGAAGGTGTTAGGCACTAGAGGTGAAGGTGTTAGGTGCATTACAGGTGAGGGTGTTAGGTGCACTTCAGGTGAAGGTGTTAGGTGCACCTCAGGTGAAGGTGTTAGGTGCACCTCAGGTGAAGGTGTTAGGTGCACCTCAGGTGAAGGTGTTAGGTGCACCTCAGGTGAAGGTGTTAGGTGCACTTCAGGTGAAGGTGTTAGGTGCACCTCAGGTGAAGGTGTAAGGTGCACTTCAGGTGAAAATGTTAGTTCCTTTACATTTCATATTTACTAGCAAAGTTTTATAAATAAATTTAAAAAAAAAAAAAAAAAAAAAAAATAAGAAGGGAAATCATTTAAAGAGATTCTTGATATTCTGGTATATTACTTGTACCACTGAATCTGAACCACCTTCACCTTCCTCGTATTAAACTTGAGGTGTCCCAGCAGCTGAATGACCCTTAAGTATAGTAACTTGAATGTATAAATTACAAAAATGTTAATTGTGAATATGTAATAAGCATAAAACATAGTAATGTTATTATTATTATTATTATTATTATTATTATTATTATTATTGTTGTTGTTGTTATTGTTGTTATTTTATAATTATTATTATAATAATTATTATTATTTGTATAATAATAATGAAAATAATAATAATAATAATAATAATAATTAATTATTATTATTATTATTATTATTATTATTATTATTATTATTATTATTATTATTATTATTATTATTATTATTATTATTATTATTATTATTATTTATAATAATATTATTATTTTATTAATAATAATAATAATAATAATAATAATAATTATAATAATAATAATAATAATATATTATTTGTATGTATAAAACAACAATACAAGGAAGAGTTAATCTTCAGTTATGAATATAATGTTAGGAATGTGAGGATCCCATCTGTAAAATTCAGCGTAAAATTCTTCCTAGGAAAGTATGATTTAAACCTTTAAATAAATGTTCAAATGAAATAGAATTGGCAACTAAGCTGCATGGTGATAGCTGATTCTCTTAGGAGTACAATATATTAAGTATTAACGTGGAATTTTGCTGAAGATGGTCTCTGACTGAGGCCGAAATATACACAATACTTTTAGTTGTGTTTAAGTTTTCTGTTCGTGTTTTTTTTTTTTTTATTAGGTAAAGATAGTGATGCGGATAATTTGTTTATATCTTCCCTTGTATTATTTTACTGTATTTCTCTCAAGTACTTAGTCCTTAAATTAGGTATAGTTTTGTGTATAATTAGCTTATATTTTGCCTTGTATTATTTTATATTTTATATAACTAAAGTTCTAAGTTCCTTACTTATAAGCTCGATTTTACACTTTGTTTTTCAGCGTGGATGTAGTGCGGATGATAAGAAAGAGATGATTGCCGATGTTATGAATGAAAAGAAGTTGGATGTCCTGGCCCTAAGCGAAACAAAGCTGAAGGGGGTAGGCGAGTTTCAGTGGGGAGAAATAAATGGGATTAAGTCAGGAGTATCTGAGAGAGTTAGAGCTAAGGAAGGGGTAGCAATAATGTTGAAGGATCAGTTATGGAAGGAAAAGAGGGAATATAAATGTGTAAATTCAAGGATTATGTGGATTAAAATAAGGGTCGGATGCGAAAAGTGGGTCATAATAAGCGTGTATGCACCTGGAGAAGAGAGGAGTGTAGAGGAGAGAGAGAGATTTTGGGAGATGTTAAGCGAATGTATAGGAACTTTTGAACCAAATGAGAGATAATTGTGGTAGGGGACCTAAATGCTAAAGTGGGAGAAACATGCAGAGAGGGTGTAGTAGGTAAGTTTGGGGTGCCAGGTGTAAATGATAATGGGAGCCCTTTGATTGAACTTTGTATAGAAAGGGGTTTAGTTATAGGTAATACATATTTTAAGAAAAGAGGATAAATAAGTATACAAGATATGATGTAGGGCGTAATGACAGTAGTTTGTTGGACTATGTATTGGTAGATAAAAGACTGTTGAGTAGACTTCAGGATGTGCATGTTTATAGAGGGCTACAGATATATCAGATCACTTTTTAGTTATAGCTACAGTGGGAGTAAAAGGTAGATGGGATACAAGGAAAATAGAATCAGTAAGTAAAAGAGAGGTGAAGGTTTATAAACTAAAAGAGGAGGCAGTTAGGGTAAGATATAAACAACTATTGGAGGATAGATGGGCTAGTGAGAGTGTAGGCAATGGGGTCGAAAATGTATGGGGTAGATTTAAAAATGTAGTGTTAGAGTGTTCAGCAGAAGTTTGTGGTTACAGGCGAGTGGGTGCAGGAGGGAAGAGGAGCGATTGGTGGAATGATGATGTAAAGATAGTAGTAAGGGAGAAAAGTTAGCATATGAGAGGTTTTTACAAAGTAGAAGTGATGCAAGGAGGGAAGAGTATATGGAGAGAAAAGAGAGGTTAAAAGAGTGGTGAAGCAATGTAAAAAGAGAGCAGATGAGAGAGTGGGTGAGATGTTATCAGCAAATTTTGTTGAAAATAAGAAAAGTTTTGGAATGAGATTAATAAGTTGAGGAAGCCTAGAGAACAAATGGATTTGACAGTTAAAAATAGGAGAGGAGAGTTATTAAATGGAGAGTTAGAGGTATCGGGAAGATGGAGAGAATATTTTGAGGATTTGTTAAATGTTGATGAAGACAGGGAAGCTGTGATTTCGTGTGTAGGGCAAGGAGGAATAACATCTTGTAGGAGTGTGGAAGAGCCAGTTGTGGGTGTAGGGAAGTTCGTGAGGCAGTGGGTAGAATGAAAGGGGTAAGGCAGCTGGGATTGATGGGATAAAGATAGAAATGTTAAAAGCAGGTGGGGATATAATTTTGGAGTGGTTGGTGCTATTATTTAATAAATGTATGGAAGAGGGTAAGGTACCTAGGGATTGGCAGAGAGCGTGTATTGTTCCTTTGTATAAAGGCAAAGGGACAAAAGAGAGTGCAAAAATTATAGGGGAATAAGTCTGTTGAGTGTACCTGGTAAAGTGTATGGTAGAGTTATTATTGAAAGAATTAAGAGTAAAACAGAAAGCAGGATAGCAGATGAACAAGGGGGCTTTAGGAAAGGTAGGGGGTGTGTAGACCAAGTGTTTACAGTGAAACATATAGGTGAATAGTATTTGGATAAGGGTAAAGATGTTTTTGTGGCATTTATGGATTTGGAAAAGGCGTATGATAGGGTAGATAGGGGGGCAATGTGGCAGATGTTGCAGGTGTATGGAATAGGAGGAAGGTTACTGAAAGCAGTGAAGAGTTTTATGAGGATAGTGAGGCTCAGGTTAGAGTGTGTAGGAGGGAAGGGACTATTTCCCAGTAAAAGTGGGCCTTAGACAAGGATGTGTGATGTCACCGTGGTTGTTCAATATATTTATAGATGGGGTTGTAAGAGAAGTGAATGCGAGGGTCTTGGCAAGAGGTGTTGGGCTAAAAGATAAAGAAGCAAATACAAAGTGGGAGTTGTCACAGTTGCTTTTTGCTGATGACACTGTGCTTTGGGAGATTCTGAAGAGAAGCTGCAGAGGTTGGTGGATGAATTTGGTAGGGTGTGTAAAAGAAGAAAATTGAAAGTGAATATAGGAAAGAGTAAGGTGATGAGGATAACAAAAGAATAGGTGACGAAAGATTGGATATCAGATTGGAGGGAGAGAGTATGGAGGAGGTGAATGTATTCAGATATTTGGGAGTGGACATGTCGGCGGATGGGTCTATGAAGGATGAGGTGAATCATAGAATTGATGAGGGAAAAGGGTGAGTGGAGCACTTCGGAGTCTGTGGAGACAAAGAACCTTGTCTATGGAAGTAAAGAGGGAATGTATGAGAGTATAGTTATACCAACGCTCTTATATGGGTGTGAAGCATGGGTGATGAATGTTGCAACGAGGAGAAGGCTGGAGGCAGTGTAGATGTCATGTCTGAGGTCAATGTGTGGTGTGAATATAATGCAGAGAATTCGGAGTTTGGAAATTAGGAGGAGGTGCGGGATTACCAAAACGATTGTCCAGAGAGCTGAGGAGGGGTTGTTGAGGTGGTTTGGACATGTAGAGAGAATGGAACGAGACAGAGTGACTTCGAGAGTGTATAAATCTGTAGTGGAGGGAAGGCGGGGTAGGGGTCGGCCTAGGAAAGGTTGGAGGGAGGGGTAAAGGAAGTTTTGTGTGCGAGGGCTTGGACTTCCAGCAAGCATGTGTGAGCGTATTTGATAGGAGTGAATGGAGGCATATGGTTTTTAATACTTGACGTGCTGTTGGAGTGTGAGCAAAGTAACATTTATGAAGGGATTCAGGGAAACCGGCAGGCCGGACTTGAGTTCTGGAGATGGGAAGTACAGTGCCGGCACTCTGAAGGAGGGGTGTTAATGTTGCAGTTTTATAACTGTAGTGTAAAGCACCCTTCTGGCAAGACAGTGATGGAGTGAATGATGATGAAAGTTTTTCTTTTTCGGGCCACCCTGCCTTGGTGGGAATCGGCCGATGTGTTAATAAAAAAAAAAATAACATTAGGTAGTGTCAAATAAAATATGATCATTCTTTGTTGGTCATAACTCATAAGTTGCAATGAGCCGTAAACTATTCAGTGAGTTTTGAAATTCATTTAACGTGATTTACCGGAAATAAAAATTTCGCACAATTTGATGTTTATCATTTAAGAGATTATTCATATTACTTAAGTAATCCCTTTTATTCTTCATCAATCTCTTTTAGTAATAGGCATTTTTTATATAATTTTTAAGATTCCCGTATTATTAAAATACTTTTGAGGGCAATCGGGTTCACTTTCAATTAGATTTTCTAATTTATGTTTATGTTTGATTTTAAGCTCATTATAAATTCTTCCCTGATTATTGTATCAATAATCTCACATATTTAAAGCAATATTATTTTGATCTTAATATTTTGAATGCCACCTTTTCCTGATTTTAAGTAATTTGAATGTTTCTGTAGAATGATTTTAATGAAAAAAAAAAAAAACGAGCTTAGCAATCTAGTTGACAAAAAGAGAGTTGAAGTGGACGTTCACAGGAGATACCATTTATGCACATGGCAGAGCTGTGGTCAGCAGTCGAAGACTGGTCCATAACAGTGACTGAGGCGAACATGTTTGCAAACAGTTTCCTGCAACGCCTTCAAAAGAATATAGGTGAGACTGTTAGCTTACAAAGCATCGTTAACACAAATAAGCAATACCCACAATCGCTGAAAGGAAGAGGATAGCTCCAATTCCTTGGATTAAGGGGTCCTTCATCGACAAAAAGCACGCTGCCTGAAGGGCATAATTTCATAAATATTGCTTACAATAAATATTGTCAACACCCGTCAAGTTAAACGTCAATGACACACCGACACAAAGGCAGACACCATTTGTTTTGCCTTTGTCAGACGCAAATATTCTGTAATGAGCCCACCTCTAGAACATATAGACTTCTATATTAATTAGCAGAGCTTTATTAAATACTTTTTTGGCCCGCTCTAATCAAGCTGTTGACAAAATTTATGTAAAGCTGTGATTCAGTGGATGTGCGCTGGGTCTGTAAGTACAAGGATCAGTAGATACAAGAAAATACTGGGTGCAGAGTACTGCGTTTTTGATGCAGTGGAATGACAGTTATGATGCTGTATCGAAAACAATTATTTCATATCTTTGAAATAAACCCCAACACTAAATTTGCAATCAAATTATTTATTAATTACTGTTGTTAACACTTTCCAATAAAATTTGCATCGCTGAAGTATTTTTAAAATATTTTGACAATAAAAAATACACAGTACTGAAAAATAATCAATGTTGCATCGCCAAATTTTCCCTAATACAGGGAAGTGTTGAAGTATATTATCTCAGCGAGGAAGAGGAGACCAGCTAGTGCAACACCCAGCGCCCACACCACCATCACACCGCCCACCTTCACCATACCAAGCGGCTCTAGCTCTTCACTCCTCAGACTGGCAAACACACATTTGGTAGATGGAAAATTTATTAGATGAGAACTTCTCAGCCATACAATTCTGTAAGAACAGTAAAAAAATAGGTATATTTAATGAAGAATCTCCAACACTAAAAACATCCAAAACATATAAATATCCATGAACATTCATATAATCTAAGAAGCGGAATTGACAAAAGAGAGCAGTTCAAAGATTCCTAATAATGATGTAAAAATATATTTTCGTATTAGTTTAAAAACTATTTTTTATGAAACTTGATTCTATTATATTTGTCACAACCATGGAACTAACTGATACAATTTTCTCGGCCTTTTGAAAATCAATTGGATGGTTAAAATCTCTTACGTAAATAAACAAAGCATTAGACTCTTATTTTGCTGTACCATTAGTTCAAGACTTTTCCCAGTTTGACCTACCTGGAGTCTACCTGGAGTCTACGGGGATCAACGCCCCCGCGGCCCGGTCCATGACCAGGCCTCCTGGTGGACCAGGCCCTGATCAATGAGGCTGTTACTGCTGGCCGCACTTAGTCCAACGTATGAACTACAGCCAGACTGATCTGGCACTGACTTTAGGTATATATCCAGCTCCCTCTTGAAGACAAAAAGGTGTCTATTGGTAATTCCCTTTATGGCTGGTGGGAGGCTGTTGATCAGTCGTGGGCCCCGGACACTTATTGTGTTTTTTTAGCGTACTAATGGCGCCCCTTCTTTTTACTGAGGGTATGTTGCATCGTCTGCCAAGTCTTTTGCTTTCGTAGGAAGTGATTTATGTGTTCAGATTAGGGACCAGTCCCTCCAGGATCTTCCAGGTGTAGATTATGATGTATCTCTCTCACCTGCACTCCAGTGAGTACAAGTCAAGTCATTCCAAGCGTTCTCAGTAGTTAAGGTGTTTGATATAACTTATATGGGCAGTAAAGGTTCTCTGTAGATTCTCTAGATCTGCATTTCACCTGCCTTGAATGGAGCTGTTAATGTACAGCAGCATTCCAGCCTAGATAGAAGAAGTGATTTAAAAATGATCATCATTGTCTTGGCATCTCTTGACTTGAATGTTCTACTTATCCATCTTATCAGTTTAGTCGCAGATGTGATAGTGGCATTGTTGTTATCCTTGAAGGTGAGATCCTCAGGCATTACTACTCCCAGGTCCTTCACATTACTTTTCCATCCTATTGTGTGATTAGAGTTTGTAGTATACTCAGTTCAAGCTAAAATTTCCTCCAGTTTTCCATAACGGTGTAGTTGGAATTTGTCTTCATTGAACATCATATTGTTCTCTGTTGCCCATTGGAAAACTTGGTTTATGTCTTCTTGGAGATTTGCCGTGTCCTCAATGGATGACACTCTCATGCAGATCCTAGTATCGTCTGCAAAGGTTTACATCTCTGTATATGTCTGATATGAGGATGAGGAACAGGATAGGGGTGAGTACTGTGCCTTGTGGAACAGAGCTCTTCACTATGGCAGCATCCGATTTAACTCTGTTCACCACTACTCTTTGTGTTCGATTGGTTAAAAAATTCAAGATCCATCTGCCTACTTTTCCAGTTATCCCTTTAGCACGCATTTTGTGCGCTGTTACACCAACATCGCTCTTGTCAAAAGCTTTTGTAAAATCTGTGCATACTAAATCTGCATTCTGTTTGTTTTCCAGTGCATCCAAGACCATATCATAGTTGTCCAGTAGTTGCGAGAGGCAGGAGCAACCTGCTCTGAACCCATGTTGCCCTGGGTTGTGCAATTGTTGGGAGTCCAAGAGGTTTGCAATTCTGCTTCTTAGGACTCTTTCAAAGATTTTTATGATGTCTGACGTTAAAGCTATTGGCCTATAGTTCTTAGCTATTCCTTTGCTGCCACCTTTATGGAGTGGCGCTATATCCGTTGTTTTTAGTGACTGGAATCTCACCTGTGTCTATGTTCCTTCTCCATAGCATACACAGGGCCCGTGAGAGGGGTTTCTTGCAGTTGTTAATGAACATTGAGTTGCACGAGTCTGGGCCTGGGGCTGAGTGCATGGGCATGTTGTCAATGGCTTTCTCAAAGTCTAATGGAGTAGGATTATGTCAGAAATTTGGCATACATTGACAGGGTTTTGAGGCTCATTCATGAAAAAGTTATTTGGATTGTCTATCTTTAGACTGATTAGAGGTTCACTGAACACAGTCGTATTGATATTTCAGTATCTCACTCATTTCTTTGTTGTCATCTGTGTAAGATCCGTCTTGTCTGAGCAGGGGCCCTATACAAGATGTGGTTTTTGCCTTGTTTTTGGCATATGAAAAGAAATATTTCGAATTTCTTTCAATTTCAATGCTCACGACTAAAAAAAATCCTATTTCTAATTGGTTCACAATCTTGTAGCCAAACTTCTAAATTTTATTACATCCAAATATTTTTTTAAAATATTGTACAGTATGTATCAGAGAGGCGCTGGGAAACACATAAATATTAATATCCCTGTTTTACAAATGAGTAAGTACGATTACAAATTAAAGATTTGTTATGGATCATTGATATATAGAACCATGTTTGTAATAAAGCAACATAATATTTAAATAAAAACGTCTTGCATAAATTAAAAATTCTCAAATATTTTTAACTAACAGTGACTGAACAATATAAGAGCCAAAGTATGGTATAACAGGCATAATTCAGTGTTACAGTAATAATAGACCATATCAATCATTGGACCGTTCAAAAAATTATTTCACGATATTCGGTACATTATTAACAAAAAATACATATATTATTTTACCTAGAATAAAACAAGGTATCCAGAAGGAGCACCTTGAACAGGGTCTTAATTTTTTCTTTTCTTTTTTTTTTCCCTTATGTTTTTCATCTAACTTTTCTATTATATTTCGCTCGTAACCCGGGAATGAATCATCCAATCGGCTTCAAATTTACAATACTTGTTTATGATAAAGAGGACCAAATTCTTGGAACAAATGGCATGTTTACGTTCCCTAAGACAGAAGCTGTTGAACCCATTCCAGTCCACCTGGTATGGATCGAATTACTTCCATAATACCAATACAGCGCAGCTTCAAACATACCAAATAATAAAAATGACGAAGGTGGAAAACAAAATTCAGATGTGTGGGCGCGACTATGACTCACGATATCATAATAAAACGATGCAAACATTCCACAAAACGGGTGGGTGGCACACTGGGTAGGCACCCGTTGTTTGATGGGTAGTTGCAGATTTCACTATTTTAAGCGTAGTGTGAATTATTTATTCCTGTTCAATCACGTTAAATAATCTTCAATCTTATGATTCTGAACGACTTTAATATTTAATGTCTGATGCATCAATAGGGTCAGAATAACTGGAGAATGACGCGAAATCGGCTTCAAATTTTCACCGTTGTTGTTATTTTTCTGAACACAAGGTTCATGCTGCCATTGTTTGGCATAAGTTTCAATTTGCCAATTTTATTGAGTATTGAGGGATATTTTTAATTTATTAACTCAAGTGGTCGGTTTGTAGAGCACTGCTCACACATCGGCCATTGCAGGTCCCAAACTGCTATTCGGAAAATTGGAAAAAATGAAGTATACTGCTTTATGTGCGACAATTTCCATGCTGATAACTTTATTAAGCAACTTCTGAGTGGCTTCAAGCTTAATGTGCTTGTGTATTTTAGGGTACTTTTTTTTCTGTTCACTTTGAAAGGTTCGAATTATATTAGTTTCCTTATGATGACTTGTGTATGTCTCTTGTTATTCTTTTCAAATCTTATGTGCTAATATTTAGCTGCATTATCAACTTATGCCTCATTCTGCATAATTCCGGTTGCGTGCATCGAGGTACTGGGGGTCTAGGGTTATGGAATACTGGGATAACTTTATCAGTTCTCGCAGTGACAGAAATCTATCTGTTCATCTCTGCGCACCTGCCAGTCTTCACGACCTCTCTAGCAAATTACCCAAGTTTCAGCTGATAATGAACAATACACAAACAAAATAGTTCTGTACTCGTCATTCATCAGCTGCTCAGTACTAAATAAACATACCTATTTTCTTCTAATGGATTTCATACCACTTTATCATTTTAAATTCACTGTTAAATATTAAGTCGATTCTTAAATTATAATAATTAAACTAAGTCTTCTCATTAAAATACTGAGAAATATAAAAGTTACAGAATAATATAACAATTGCAGAAAAGTGTGAAGTTTATTATGATAGTTATTGTACAGAAATAAATTATAATACAGTATGCCAGATATAGTTTAATGTCAGTTATAATGAAACATAACAATTATAGAAGAATATGTCATTTGTAGTGTAGTCAACATCATAAAAATATTGGACAACATAGATGGTGCTGCATAGAAACACAAAGAATAACAGAAGAGAAGTTAGTTTGCATGAAACACATCACTGATGGATCAATCTTTTATTAAACGGATCTGCCTATTATTTAATTGTTTTAAAATTGTGTTCGACAACATATTCAGCCTTACGCTACCACACGTGTGTCCTGCCAATAATTAACTGATTTATATTAGATAAAGTAAGTGTTTAAGGCAATTCCGTATATAAAATAAACTCTACTGCCTAAGTGCTTTTTCAGTTTGACATTATTTTCAAACCTAGTTCATAGATTTATCTTAATTTTTGAGGTTGGTGTGAATTGTGGCAGTTACTTTATTATGACTTATTTTCTCTACATTTTATTATCATGGGTAACTTACTGGTTGTCGAAAAGTGGCTTCAGAGGTGAGTTTTTGGGAAATGCAATACCAGCCATTTCCATAAACAGCTCTTCTGAACTCTCCCTCAGTGTACATATTTTCGCTGGTCCATCTACTCGAAAGAAAAAAAGAACATTAATAAGTTTTATATGCAACAAATTCACTGATTTAACGATAACGGAAATACATTCGAAATGCAAAATTCCGTAACAACTGAAATCATGAGAGTTGTGTAATCATCTGGAGAAGGAATTTCTACCTTTGTCATTAATGCAATTGATGTCACTGTTGTTATCATTGTCGTTAGTGATACAGTTGTCATTAGTGCTATTATTGTAATTAGAGCTACCACTGTCATTAAAAAAAAATAAAGATTTTATTTCTTTGTAAAGATTACAATGTGTATTTACAATTTTGGTTTGCTAAGGTATTTCAGGCATTCCGGGGCATTTCAGGTGCTATTAGTGTTAATTTTGCCATTATTGTCATAAGTGCTAATATTGTCATTAGTGTTACTAATTATTCATCCATTGTTATTATTAGCATTAGTTCTGCTATTGTTGCTAGTACTTTCATTGCAATTAGTAGTACCGACCCACTATTACTATTAGTATAGCCATCGACATTTGTGCTAATGTTTAAAATATTGCTGCCATTGTCATTAGTGCTACCATAGCTATTAGTGTTATCATTGTTATTTTTGCTACCATTCCAATGTATCATTAGTGTTAACATTATTATTAGTTTTATAATTGCTGTAATTACTGTTTTTATCATTAGTGCTGCATACACAATTAGTGCTATCCTTTTCATTAATGCTACAACTGCTCTTTGTGCAAGCATCTGGTACTACCACTGACTTCAGTGCTACCACTGACTTCAGTGCTACTACTGACTTCAGTGCTACCATTGACTTCAGTGCTACCACTGACTTCAGTGCTACCACTGACTTCAGTGCTACCACTGACATCAGTGCTACCACTGACTTCAGTGCTACCACTGACTTCAGTGCTACCACTGACTTCAGTGCTACCACTGACTTCAGTGCTACCACTGACTTCAGTGCTACCATTGACTTCAGTGCTACCATTGACTTCAGTGCTACTACTGACTTCAGTGCTACCATTGACTTCAGTGAAACCATTGTAGATTGTGCTACAGTTGCAAATAAAACTATTAACTGTAAACAGTGCTGCTATATCCATTAGTGTTATTTCTTTTAGTGTCACCATTATCATAAATTCTAACATTGAAACTGGTGCTACTTTTAGCATTAGTGCTACCATTGTCAACAGTATTACCAATGCCATTAGCATTATCAACATCATCATTAGTGTTGGTGAAAGTGGTTTGGAGACATCGACAAGTTGTTGTAGGTTAAAAGACACGTAGGTAAAATACAATTATAACTTCTTCACTCATGATACAGGGACAACTAAGAAACTAGTATATATATATAGTGGTGAGAGTCAAGTACCACGTTGAGTACGTGACTTCCAAATTTTGAGTGTATTGCTCCCAAACATCGAGACTGTGACTCCCAAATGTTGAGGCTGTGTTTTGCACCGCCACTATATATTTGTACTCACGGGCCACGGTGGCCCGTGGCTTGGTGGCAAAGCTCTAGCTTCACACTCCGAGGGTCCGGGTTCGATTCCCGGCAAGAGTGGAAACATTGGGCGCGTCTCCTTACACCGGTTGCCCATATTCACCCATCAGTAAGAATGGGTACCTGGGTGTTAGTCGACTAGTGTGGGTCGCATCCTGGGACAAAACTGACCTAATTTGCCTGAAATGTTCTGCATAACAAGCGGCTTCCTATGTAGTAGTATGTCAATGATGTCAACTAGGCCTGTATACCTTGTACATGTACTTGTAGAAATAAAGATATTATTATTATTATTATTATTATTATTATTATTATTATTATTATTATTATTATTATTATTATGTCTGAAGACCCACTTGTGGCGTTACACTTCCTTAATAAATGTCTTGAAGAGTTCATATGTATTTTATTATTAGTATTAACATTGTTATTAGCACTACCGTTGACATTAGTACTACCATTACATTACTCTAGCTATTGTTAGTACTTGCTACTGTTGTCATCAGTATTACCATTGTAATAAATAATACCAATATAATCAGAGCTACAATTGTAATTATTGGTACTATTGTTATTCATGCTACCTTTGTCATTAATGTTGTCATTATAAGTATTACTGCTACTGTTGTTACTGCGACCATTGCCATTAGTACTAACACTAATTAGTAATTTCACTGCCACTGGGGCAGAATCTTTTATTGTTCATAACATGTGTAAACTAATTAGTATATTAGTTAATCATTCTTTTCCTTTAGTCAGATCAAATGTAAGCACATGTGAAAGTATTCTACATAATAGTATGATATCAAACCCTACCACGGGTGGGGTTCGAACCCGCGGTGGTATGGTTTGTTTGCAATCGTGTCATTACGATTTCGTGAGTATGATATCAGGCTGTGGATCCCAAAAATCAAGGTTATGGTTCAAAGACATTTAAGCTGAGGCCTTAGCTCCCAAATATTGACGCAGTGGCTCCCAGATATTGAGCATGTGTCTCTTTAACATTAATTATGTGGTACTAAACATTGAGTATTTGACTGCTAAATTTTGAGGCTGTGGCTCCCAAACATTGAGACTGGCTATCAAATATTGAGGCAGTGGTTCGCAAACACTGAAGTTATGGCTTCCATAAACTGAAGATATAACTTCCAAACTGAGAAACTGTAGCTACCAATCACTGTAGCTTCAAAATATTGAGGCTATGGCTCTTAAACACTGAAGCTATGGCTCCCTAACATTGAGGCTGTGACACCCAAGCACTAAGGTTGTGGGTCCTAAACATATATGAGGCGGAGGACCATAATTGAGGCTATAGTTCCCAAGCACTGAGGTTGTGGGTCTCAAACATTGAAGCTGTAACTGCTGAACATTGAGACTGAAACTCCCAAACATAAAGCCTTTTGCCTGTGGCCAAGACTCTTACACATTGAACATGTGGTTCTCAAATAATGAGTCAGTGGCTCATAAACCTGAAGGTCGGGACTCCCAAACATTGAGGCTGATTCTCCCAAATATTTAGGCTGTGGCTCTCAAGAAATGACTATGTTGTTCCCAAACACTGGGGATACGGATCCCAAACCTTGAAGCTATGACTATCAATTACTGTAACTGTTTCTCCTAAACATTCATGTGTGGCTATCAATTATCGTAGCACTGGCTCCTTAACACTGAGACTCTCACTCCAGAACTGTAACTCCCAGCCGTTGAGGCTCCTACTCCCTGACACTGAAGCAATTACTCCTGAAACATTCAGGCCGTGGCTACTAAACATTGAGACTGTGGCCCATAAAACACTTGGCTGTGGCTCATAAAAAACTCGGCTGTGTCTCATAAAAAACTTGGCTGTGTCATATAAAAAACCTGGCTCTGGCTTACAAAGAGTGAGCCTGTGCCTTCTAAATAATGAAGTTGTTTCAAATTATTATTCTCACTGTGACTCCCAAATATTAAGCTGTTCTTCCCAAACACTGACGCTGTAGCTTACAAAATACAGGCTATGGCTCAGGTACTTTGAGGCTATGGCTCCTAAAACAGTCAGGATGTGGCTTACGAACATTGAGGCTGTGGCTCTTAAACACTGAGGCTATGTACACAAATAACTCACACATAGGAGAGGGGACCTTTCAACGACGTTTCAGTCCGTCTTGGACCATTTACAAAGTCACATTAACAAAAAGGAGAAAAGGAGGCAGTATATATATAAGTCAGCAGACAGGGACGGGAACAAGAGAGGTAGCAGGAAAGGAAGAGAGGTAGTGGTAGATGTAGTAGTAGTAGAAGTTGTGGAGTCAGTCGAAGACTAAGAGAAGCACTGCAAGGGAGCTAGGGGCCCACAAAGGGTAGGAACAAAAAGATGAAGGGGAAATACACACACACACACACACATACACACACACACACACACACACACACACACACACACACACACACACACATATATATATATATATATATATATATGTGTGGGAAGTACAGTGCCGGCACTCTAAAGGAGGGGTGTTAATGTTGCAGTTTTATAACTGTAGTGTAAAGCACCCTTCTGGCAAGACAGTGATGGAGTGAATGATGATGAAAGTTTTTCTTTTTCGGGCCACCCTGCCTTGGTGGGAATCGGCCGATGTGTTAATAAAAAAAAAAAAAAAATATATATGTGTGTGTGTGTGTGTGTGTGTGTGTGTGTGTGTTTTCTGTCAATGTATTCTGTCTATTAATAAAGCACTTGTACTATATATACATATATATAAGATGGGGTGGTAGGAGAAGTGGAATATTCAAATGGCTTCAGGAAGAAATCCAAATATTCTTCCTTGAAGCCTTTCTATCCACTTCTCCGAGGCTATGGGTCCCACAATTTGCACAAGAGGTGGACCACATTATATATATATATATATATATATATATATATATATATATATATATATATATAAAATATATATATATATATATATATATATATATATATATATCGTGCCGATTAGGTAAAACTTGCGATTTTGGCTTAAATAGCAACGCTCACCTTGTCATATAAGACAAGTGAAAATTTGTGTATGCAATAATTTCGCCAAAATCATTCTGAACATAACGAAAAAAATATATTTCATTATGTTTGTTTATTATTAAATTAATGTTAACGTATCTAAAATATATTTAGTTGGTTTTTTTTTTTTTTTTTACATTTTATTGGTTTTAAACAGAATTACAAAACATATCCATAAATAACTGTGACCGCAATCACTAATGCAAATAATTACAAAATCAATACAAAACATACAGATAATCTCCAGTAAAACAATTAAAGAACAATAAAGTCCCTATCCCCGCCAATCACTATGTGCATACAATTATATGCACCTATTACATTTAACCATAATCATTATCCCACAACCTACGTATGACCCTATTACATCAGGATGGATGTACAATATATAAAACAGATAGCGTAAATCACCACTGTATCCTGTCCCGTATACCACATATCTGTCCACTCCAATATGATAAGAGCTCCAAGCCATTACCACTCCACATCCACTGGTACAGTAATGTCGTACACCAAACAATGTACATTTCTCTAAATTACTATAGTATTCACACACAGGCACAATATATATTATACTCCAATCATACAGATAACATGCACTCCACGTATACCCACTCACACCCTAAACTTGATACCACAAGTACCACCTGTCCTATTCATTATTAACAGTTCCACTGCTCATGACAATTCAAACCTTGTCATCTCTGAGTACAACTACGATAAATATATATAAAAAATACACCAAATTCATGTGACAGCAACCAAACATTTTACCGTCCTCTAACATTACCAAGTCTTGAATCTGCCTGAAGTCCACAGACCCATCAACCAGGTTTCAGTACCTCAGACCATACACAAACTTCAATAATAACACTCCACATCAACATACTTACACCATAACTGAACACCCAGCACTGAACAGGACAAACCCTTACTCTTCCCCAATTACAACCCCCCCCTTAAATAACCCACACACCCAAATCCACATCCCCACTCGATCACACAACATACACACCCAAACCCATCTGTCTCCCGTCACCCAGTATAAATGTCATCCGTCCCCACCCACCAAACCGCCCCCCTCCCCAACCGTACCAACTTCAGTCGATCACAAGCAACATCCAGGCCATACCAAAGCCACAACCGTACATTCCCAAGCAAGTCGCAGAGCCAAGCCCCTTAAACTCCTACAAACCCACTTAATAACTCTCCCACCCGGAAATTCCTATAAGCCGAACTAAAAACCTTATCCCAATCCCTCCCATACACCTGCCTGTTTCTACATTTCGTATGGTACATTACCGCAGCCAATGCCCTAATTCTTTCCCTTATTCCCACCTCCCTCAATCTCCATGATCCACACACGAAATCAACCAAACAATGCATTAGGCCTCTCCTAACCCTGTCATCCATTCCTCCCAAGTCCAGGAACAGTGCCCTCAACAACTGTATCCCCCCTCCCCCAAGTTTGCATACCACCCCCATCCACTCCGCACTGGCCCCAAAGCTTCACAGAAATATATCCCATGCAAGACAGTTTCCAACATACCACACTCTCACACTCTGCCCTCCTGTACCAACCCCATACTGAATAATACCGCCCTTGACGCTACCGCCCCATGTAAAATCTGTACATCTGTTCACGATCTCTTGCGCGTAACCTAAGTCCTCGAAAACCCTCCATATCTGAACCCAATCATATACTGGAAAAACGCTGCACCCTCTACAACCTTAGCCTCCGCACCAAGACCCATCATCCTATTCACCTTCATTTTATGCGGTTCCTTAATTACCAATAAATTCCTCAACAAATCTCTACAGTAATCTAACTCCTTTCCCCCCCACCATTCACTCATCTCCCTCAATACACCCCCCACCCCACCCTCCTCCTTTCCCCCCAAGCCCCCTCTCCTCACCAAGCACCGTCTCACATACATACACACCAGTCTCCGCTCCAACCAAATTAAACCCAAACCACCCATCCCTACCCCATTCCTAACAATTTCCTTCCGCAACCAATTCCTCCCATTCGCCCAGATATACTTGAATACTCTACGCTCCAACTCTTTCACATCCACCTGCAACAGTGGGTACACACCAGCAACATACCAAATCCTACTGTAGACCAATGTATTGACAGCAAGTACCCTCTGTCGCAAAGTGAGATCACTCGGCCTCCATGCAGACATACACAACTTCGCCCTTTGAACCACTCGACCTGAATTCACCTCTCTCGTCTGATGCCTATCCCTCATGTATACAATTCCACAGATAGTGATGCTATCCACCACGAACCACCCTTACCCCTGACCCAAGTTCCCCCCCACCCAGGATCCTACCTCCAACATTTTCGACTTTGCACCATTCACGCTCATCCCAGTGGCCTTACAAAAAGTCCTTAAACACCTCCGAACCGTCTCAAAACCAACCACATTCCCTAAGAGCACTGTGGTGTCATCTACATAACCCACAACACCCTCTATCCAGCCGCCCCTCCCTCCCTGTACCCCACCGTCCACTATTCTATAGAATGGATCTTGCACGCATGCAAAGAGAATCTGCGACAGGGGACAACCCTGTCGCAGACCCCTATCCATCTCCACCACACCCCCAAGCCTGCCATTCACCTGTATTCTAACGCAAGCATCTACATATAATGCCCGAACCCAATCCACTACCTCCTCCCCGAAACCCTGTCTCCTCATCACCTCAAACAACACCTCACGTTCCACACTGTCATACGCCCCTTTCCAGTCCAAAGCTAAGATGCCTCCCCCCCTACCACTATCTAAAAACCCCTTAATCCTCTCATGTCCCTTAAGCACCCCTCTACCTGGGATCCCCCCCTGCCCCCCTGCAATCACCTTCTCAAGCACCCTTTTCAATCTATTTCCCAATATTTTTGCAAAGATCTTATAGTCTGCATTCATGAGCATCAGTGGCCTGTAATTACTCAACATATTATCTACTTTTCCCTTTTTCACCAAGACCATTACACCCATCCCCATCCCTTTCCCCATCCTCCTATCCCTCTTCATCCGATTCATCACTTCCACCACACAACCTCTCATACTATCCCAGTGTTCCCTATAAAACTCATTTGCCAACCCATCTATTCCAGGAGCTTTGCCTTTACTAAGCCCACTCACTGCCTCCCATACCTCCTCTTCGCTGATTGCCCCCATACCCTCCCTATCCCCCTCCTCTAACCTCCCCACAATACCCTCTGTAAGAATATTACAAGCCTTCAACTCCACATCCACACTACTCAGGTACCTCTGAAACCACTTGTCCACGTACACCCCTATCGCCTCTGTTCCTCTAATATTCATTCCCGGCTCATAACCATCTGCACTTTCCTCTACTTCCACATATTCCATTGTCCTTCTCTCCCTACGCACTCTACATTGACCTAACACATATTTTGAGGGTTTATCCCCCCACAAAACATCATCTATACCCGCCTTCATCCTACACGCCCCAAACCTCTCATTCTGTATTTCTATCAACTTATTCTTCAATTCCCTAATCTCCCCCGTAATTGCATATCCCCCTCTTACATAACAACTCTGTAGCAGGCCTTCTAAATATTGTTGCATCCCATATCGCCATTCCGCCTCCTCCTTTCCCAATCTCTGATAAAACATTCGTATGTGTGGTTTTCCCACCGACACCCACCAACCCACCAAATCTTCCTCCCGACGCCCTCGTTCCCATAACCTACCCCACCATCCCGCAAACTCAACCCTTTTATCCTCACCCAATAACACCCTAACATTTAATTTCCAATATCCCTATACCACTTAGCTACTCTGACCAATCTACCTCAGCCAACACCCCTGTGATCAGAAAAACCCACATCCAAATAACTAATCCTACCCACCACAACAGACCCGGAAACATAAATCCTATCTAACCTAGCCCCATAACCCTCCTAACAAAAGTATGCTCCCCAGAACCCCTACCCAACTCATCCCCAACCCGACTTCTTAATAAATCCCTCAGTTCAACCAACACACACCGCCTCCCTAGGCTCAACATCCCTCTCCCGAATTATGCAGTTAAAATCCCCCAACTATCGACACCCCAGGTAAACCCTGAAAGCATATATCATTACATCCCTTACAAATTCCACCTTCACCTTCCTTGAATGTTCTGCTGGCATGTATACACCCATGAAACATACCGCACTCCACCCCACTCCCCTCTACCCTCACTATCCGACCCCCACACTCTTCCCAAGCATATAATTTAAAGGGCTAGAGTCTGCGACTGCTACCGCCACCCCACCCTTTAATTTCCCTGATGAACCAGCATACACCTTATATCCTTCAACTGCAACTCCTTCCACACCGAAAATTATGTTCTTGTAAAAGACTACATTCACACCATACCTCCTCAATGTGCATTCTACCCATGCCCTTTTAATTTCCTCCCCAGACCATTTACGTTTAATGTTAGACACTTGAAAACAATTGTGAGGTTTGCCCTTAGGCCCCGGTGGAGGCTGCGAGACCGCCTTCCTTTACCTCCTGTTTTACTCAACTGCCTCCCACCCTTGAACTTTTCTCTATCATGCAAAACTCCCAGGTCCTTTCTCGCCACCTCCACCATAGACTTTTTACCTGTCCTCTGTGCTGGGGTCAATACATCTTCACTATCACTCACTGTGCCCGACCGCTTCCTCGATTCAGGCACCGCTTCCATACTATCATCCCTCTCGTCGCTCTCTTGCCGATGCACCTCAACCGATACATGCTCTCTGACTAAAGACTGCTGCTCAACACTGCTACTCACAAACTCATCCACCACACTCACTGCCGCATCCAAACCTTCACATGCCTCCACACTAAGTACTGGCAACGGGTCGTCCAATATCTCCCGTAATACCTCCTCCAAAGGGTAATCCTCGCCGTTGCCTGGGTGCTTCTCGCCACCAGCAGCAGCCTCCTGTACAGACACATTTGGCAACGTATGACACACCTGCGATCCATCAACAATCTCACTCCATAATCTAGTTCCGGCCTCCTTAGCGTCCACCGGATCCTGCACAACCTCGTGCGTCCTTACTTCCAGGTCTCGTCGTCCAGTATCCATCCGTTGTCCCGTCCTCCGCATGCAGTCAGCAGCCACATGCTCGTATGCCCCGCACAACCTGCAGGTCCTTCGCTGTCCCATGTACGTCACGTATAGCTGAGTCCTAAATTCTGGCAGTACGACGTAAGATGGAATCGGCCTGCGTAATGTCATTTTCAATGAGTATGTCCCCTCAAAAATGCCCACCATCAGACCCTCGCTCCACTTCCCGGGCATGGCAGCATGCACAATGCCGTAAGCTCCAAATACTTGGCTGATGTCCACCGAGTCTGATTCAAACGGTGCATTCTTAACCCTGATCCAAGTGTAAGTATGCGACACGTCCTTCAGTCGCACTTGTAGGCCAGAATGTACTGTATAGACTCTGTCTTGATGTCGGTCGACAGTCCTTTCGTACACCTCAGCTGTTAAGAGTTTTACAAAGACTCTATTAACGCCGTTGAGCGCCACGCCATACAAATCTGTAGTCTCCAAACCATAAACGTCTCTTAATATGTTTGGCAGAACTGTAGCCGCAGTAGCCGGTTGCAAAGACCCTGTCACCATATCTATACAGACTGTGTTAATCCTGCGTCTGCTCGCCGTCGCCATGTTTACAGAAAATGAAGTTGTCGTTGATCACCGCTAGGTGGCAGCCCAGGGAACAGCACACCCCACCCGTCAAGAGCTGGGTGGCCAATGAATTTAGTTGGGTTAGGCTAAATTAAATTGCGCTTGTTGTAATAAGGTTAGGTAGGTTTTCAAAGTTTCTCTTGGTACAAAATTATAAATTTTTACATTAACATAAATTAAAAAAATATATCTTTAAACGTATAAGAGAAAATTTTAGAAAGGATTTAATTTTAGATTAGTTCTTGCTAATTGACCAGTTTTACCTAATCGGCACGACATATATATATTCATTTATATATTTGTCGTGCCGATTAGGTAAAACTTGCGATTTTGGCTTAAATAGCAACGCTCTTCTTACCATATAAGACAAGTGAAAATTTGTGTATGCAATAATTTCGCAAAAATAATTCTGAACCTAACGGAAAAATATATTTCATTGTGTTTGTTTATTGCTAAATTATTGTAAATGTATCTAAAATATATTTAGTCGGATTAGGCTAAATTAAATTGCGCTTGTTATAATAAGGTTAGGTAAGTTTTCTAAGATTGTTTTGGTGTCAAATTATAAATTTTTACATTAACATTAATGAAAAAAATATATCTTTAAACGTATAAGAGAAAAATTTAGAAAGAACTTAATTTTAAATGAGTTTTTGCTAATTGACCAGTTTTACCTATTAGACACGACATATATATGTCGTGCCGAATAGGCAGAACTAGCGATTTTAGCTTAAATAGCAACGCTCATCTTGCCATATAAGACAAGCAAAAATTTGTGTATGCAATAATTTCGCAAAAATCATTCTGAACCTAACGAAAAAAATATATTTCATTGTGTTTGTTTATTATAAAATTATTGTAAAAGTATATAAAATATATTTAGTTGGGTTAGGCTAAATTAAATTGCGCTTGTTTTAATAAGGTTTGGTAAGTTTTCTAAGATTAATTTGATTCAAAATTATTTTTTTTTACATCAACATAATTGAAAAAACTATATCTTTAAACGTATAAAGGAAAATTTTAGAAAGGACTTAATTTTAAATGAGTTCTTGCTAATTGACCAGTTTTACCTAATCGGCACGACATATATATACTGTATATACATTTATTTATTTTATTTATTAACACATCGGCCGATTCCCACCAAGGCAGGGTGGCCCGAAAAAGAAAAACTTTCATCATCATTCACTCCATTACTGTCTTGCCAGAGGGGTGCTTTACACTACAGTTATAAAACTGCAACATTAACACCCATCCTTCAGAGTGCAGACACTGTACTTTCCATCTCCAGGACTCAAGTCCGGCCTGCCGGTTTCCCTGAATCCCTTCATAAATGTTACTTTGCTCACACTCCAACATCACGTCAAGTATTATAAACCATTTGTCTCCATTCACACCTATCAAATACGCTCACACATGCTTGCTGGAAGTCCAAGCGCCTCGCACACAAAACTTCCTTTACCCCCTCCCTCCAACCTTTCCTAGGCCAACCCCTACCCCGCCTTCGCTCCACTACAGATTTATACACTCTCGAAGTTATTCTGTCTCGTTCCATTCTCTCTACATGTCCGAACCACCTCAACAACCCCTCCTCAGCTCTCTGGATAATAGTTTTGGTAATCCCGCACCTCCTCCTAATTTCCAAACTTCGAATTCTCTGCATTATATTCACACCACACATTGACCTCAGACATGACATCTCCACTGCCTCCAGCCTTCTCCTCGTTGCAACATTCATCACCCATGCTTCACACCCATATAAGAGTGTTGGTATAACTATACTCTCATACATTCCCTTCTTTACTTCCATGGACAAAGTTCTTTGTCTCCACAGACTCCGAAGTGCTCCACTCACCCTTTTTCCCTCATCAATTCTATGATTCACCTCATCCTTCATAGACCCATCTGCTGACAAGTCTACTCCCAAATATCTGAATACATACACCTCCTCCATACTCTCTCCCTCCAATCTAATATCCAATCTTTCGTCACCTAATCTTTTTGTTATCCTCATCACCTTACTCTTTCCTATATTCACTTTCAATTTTCTTCTTTTACACACCCTACCAAATTCATCCACCAACCTCTGCAACTTCTCTTCAGAATCTCCCAAAAGCACAGTGTCATCAGCAAAAAGCAACTGTGACAACCCCATCTATAAATATATTGAACAACCACGGTGACATCACACATCCTTGTCTAAGGCCCTCTTTTACTGGGAAATAGTCCCCTTCCCTCCTACACACTCTAACGTGAGCCTCACTATCCTCATAAAAACCCTTCACTGCTTTTAGTAACCTACCTCCTATTCCATACACCTGCAACATCTGCCACATTGCCCCCTTATCCACCCTATCATACGCCTTTTCCAAATCCATAAATGCCACAAAAACCTCTTTACCCTTATCCAAATACTGTTCACCTATATGTTTCACTGTAAACACTTGGTCTACACACCTCCTACCTTTCCTAAAGACCCCTTGTTCATCTGCTATCCTGTGTTCTGTCTTACTCTTAATTCTTTCAATAATAACTCTACCATACACTTTACCAGGTACACTCAACAGACTTATTCCCTATAATTTTGCACTCTCTATTGTCCCTTTGCCTTTATACAAAGGAACAATACACGCTCTCTGCCAATCCCTAGGTACCTTACCCTCTTCCATACATTTATTAAATAATAGCACCAACCACTCCAAATTATATCCCCACCTGCTTTTAACATTTCTATCTTTATCCCATCAATCCCAGCTGCCTTACCCCTTTCATTCTACCCACTGCCTCACGAACTTCCCTACACCCACAACTGGCTCTTCCACACTCTTACAAGATGTTATTCCTCCTTGCCCTAACACGAAATCACAGCTTCCTGTCTTCATCAACATTTAACAAATCCTCAAAATATTCTCTCCATCTTCCCGATACCTCTAACTCTCCATTTAATAACTCTCCTCTCCTATTTTTAACTGTCAAATCCATTTGTTCTCTAGGCTTCCTCAACTTATTAATCTCATTCCAAAACTTTTCTTATTTTCAACAAAATTTGCTGATAACATCTCACCCACTCTCTCATCTGCTCTCTTTTACATTGCTTCACCACTCTTTTAACCTCTCTTTTTCTCTCCATATACTCTTCCCTCCTTGCATCACTTCTACTTTGTAAAAACCTCTCATATGCTAACTTTTTCTCCTTACTACTCTCTTTACATCATCATTCCACCAATCGCTCTTCTTCCTCCGCACCCACTCGCTTGTAACCACAAACATCTGCTGAACACTCTAACACTACATTTTTAAATCTACCCCATACATCTTCGACCCCATTGCCTACACTCTCACTAGCCCATCTATCCTCCAATAGTTGTTTATATCTTACCTTAACTGCCTCCTCTTTTAGTTTATAAACCTTCACCTCTCTCTTACTTACTGCTTCTATTTTCCTTGTATCCCATCTACCTTTTACTCCCACTGTAGCTATAACTAAAAAGTGATCTGATATATCTGTGGCCCCTCTATAAATATGTACATCCTGAAGTCTACTCAACAGTCTTTTATCTACCAATACATAGTCCAACAAACTACTGTCATTACGCCCTACATCATATCTTGTATACTTATTTATCCTCTTTTTCTTAAAATATGTATTACCTATAACTAAACCACTTTCTATACAAAGTTCAATCAAAGGGCTCCCATTATCATTTACACCTGTCACCCCAAACTTACCTACCACACCCTCTCTACATGTTTCTCCTACTTTAGCATTTAGGTCCCCTACCACAATTACTCTCTCACTTAGTTCAAAAGTTCCTATACATTCGCTTAACATCTCCCAAAATCTCTCTCTCTCCTCTACACTCCTCTCTTCTCTAGGTGCATGCACGCTTATTATGACCCACTTTTCTCATCCGACCCTTATTTTAATCCACATAATCCTTGAATTTACACATTTATATTCCCTCTTCTCCTTCCATAACTGATCCTTTAACATTATTGGTACCCCTTCCTTAGTTCTAACTCTCTCAGATACTCCTGACTTAATCCCATTTATTTCTCCGCACTGAAACTCGCCTACCTCCTTCAGCTTTGTTTCGGTTAGGGCCAGGACATCCAACTTCTTTTCATTCATAACATCAGCAATCATCTCTTTCTTATCATCCGCACTACATCCACACACATTCAAACAACCAAGTTTTATAAAGTTTTTCTTCTTCTCTTTTTTAGTAAATGTGTACAGGAGAAGGGGTTACTAGCCCATTGCTCCCGGCATCTTAGTCGCCTCATACGACACGCATGGCTTACGGAGGAAAGATTTTTTTCCACTTCCCCATCGACAATAGAGAAAATAAAAAGAACAAGAGCTATTAAGAAAAAGAAGAAAAACCTAGATGTGTGTATGTATATAGTATATGCATGTGCATGCCTGTGTAGTGTGACCTAAAGTGTAAGTAGAAGTAGCTAGATATACCTGTTATCCAAGGTGTTTATGAGACAGAAAAAAAACATATATATATGTTGTGCCGATTAGGTAAAACTTGTGATTTTGGCTTAAATAGCAACGTTCTTCTTGCCATATCAGACAAGCGAAAATTTGTGTATGCAATAATTTCGCAAAAATGATTCTGAACCTAACGAAAAAAAATATATTTCATTGTGTTTGTTTATTATTAAATTAATGTTAACGTATCTAAGATATATTTAGTTGGGTTAGGCTAAATTAAATTGCGCTTGTTGTAATAAGGTTAGGTAGGTTTTCAAAGTTTTTCTTGGTACAAAATTAAATTTTTTTACATTAACATAAATGAAAAAAATATATCTTTAAACGTATAGGAGAATTTTTTTAGAAAGGACTTAATTTTTAAGGAGTTCTTGCTAATTGATCAGTTTTACCTAATCGGCACGACATATGTATATGTATATATATATATATATATATATATTCGTGCCGATTATAATAAACTTGCGATTTTGGCTTAAATAGCAACGCTCACCTTGCCATATAAGACAAGTGAAAATTTGTGTATGCAATAATTTCGCCAAAATCATTCTGAACATAACGAAAAAAATATATTTCATTGTGTTTGTTTATTATTAAATTAATGTTAACGTATCTAAAATATATTTAGTTGGGTTAGGCTAAATTAAATTGCGTTTGTTGTAATAAGGTTAGGTAGGTTTTCAAAGTTTCTCTTGGTACAAAATTATGAATTTTTACATTAACATAAATGAAAAAATATATCTTTAAACGTATAAGAGAAAATTTCAGAAAGAACTTAATTTTAAATGAGTTCTTGCTAATTGACCAGTTTTACCTAATCGGACGACTATATATATATATATATATATATATATATATATATATATATATATATATATATATATATATATATATATATATATATATATATATATATATAATATATATATATATATATGTATTATATATATATATATATATATATATATATATATATATATATATATATATATATATATATATATATATATATATATATATATATATATATATATATATATATATATATATATATATAGTTTGGAGCATTTTACTATATAATGGGAAAGGGAGGCATCTACAGAGACAAAGCCAGGACTAAGATTCATACAAGGGAAGTTGTGTATAAGAGCGGATTCAACCAGACGGCAACTGTGAAAGTTAAAAGTAGGGTAGACAGTTTTAGCATTGTGCTCCCTGAATCTGTCAGCAAGAGAACGACCAGTTTCTCCAAAGTACTGAAGAGGACAAGAAGAACAGGAAATATAGTAGACACCAGGAGCATCTATAGAGGGAGGAGAGATGTGAAGTAGATTAGTGTGAAGAGTGTTAGTCTGGCAGAAAGTAAATTTGAAGTCTAAGGAACGGAGAGAGTTGTTGAAATTAGAAAGACTGGAAATATAGGGAAGGCAGAGGACAGGAGAGTTCCCAGGAGTAGAGAGTTTGGGAGAAAAGAAAGTCCGTTTTGCAGTGAGAAAGCAGAGTCTATGAAATGGGAAGAGTAGCCAAGATGAGAAAAGGAATTACGAAGAGTGGAAATTTATGATTCAAGGAACTGAGGATCACAAATGCGGAGAGCACGGAGAAAACGAGAAATAAGGACACTTTTCTTGAGGGAGCTTGATGAGAAGAGTAGTAAATGTACGTGGCACTGTGCATAGGCTTGCGGTACACGGAAAAAGCAAAACATGGCTCCTCTATGTAGATGACATCTTTGCTTTTTGGCCTCATGACTCTAGTCTCTTCCAACCATTTCTTGATGCCCTTAATAATTTTGCCCCTTTCATTAAGTTTAAAGCTAAATGGGAATGTAATTCTTTGCTTCCTTTCCTTGATGTTCATGTCCACCGCTCGGATACAGGATTTGTGTTTTTTCCGTGTACCGCAAGTACATTCACTACTTTTCTTATCATGCTTCCTCTGTCAAGAAAAGTGTTCTTATTCCTCTTTTTCTCTGTGTTCTCAGTATTTGTGATCCTCACTTCCTTGAATCAGAAATTTCCATTCTTTGTAATTCATTTTTTTCCCCTCTATCTTTTTGTTCCTACCCTTTGTAGGCCCCTAGCTCCCTTGCAGTCAGGGCCGGATTTAGGGGAGGGGCCCCGGGGCCCGGGCACCCACCAGAAGGGGCCCTCCACCAAATGATGAAAAATATTATGACACTCATTATACTGAGAATTTAATAGATCGCAAAAAGATAAAATGTATTCAAGAGTTTGAATTGTGGTGGGATTGTCATGTTGAGTCATCTGATCATCGGTACGAGCACGTGGTCAGCTGCACGATGCGTGGATGACTTACAGCACATCATCATCCTGGGTGTGCAGGGTGCTGCAGTACGAATGACTGCTTGATCGTTTTCAGGATACGAACAACAGTGTGGTAGTGAGAACCGGCTACGAGCGAGCATGCAGCAAGGGCGGCCTGTCAACCTGACGGTCATGGGCATAGAATCTGACATCTTGAGCTCGTGGGATTTTGATGGAGTCATCAGAGACTTTTCCCTCAGAAAAGCACGGAATGTACCTGGCTTATAATATTTTATCTGACTGAAGATAACTCCTCATAAGTCTGTAGATTACTTTTGAGTTACACTTGCAAATGAACCGAGAGGTTGCTAAAATACACTATAAATCCAATTTATTGTTTCATTTCTTCATCTTAAGAGGATGATATGTATATTGAGAGTGACGAAAGTTTTCCAAGGAGAAACTTACAAGTCGTCTAACCATTAGAGTTAGACCTTTTTAATGCAAGGGGCCACCCACCAAACTGGGCCTCGGGCCCCCCACCACCTAAATCCGGCACTGCTTGCAGTGCTCCTCTTCCTTAGTCTTCGACTGACTCCACTACTACTACTACATCTACCACTACCTCTCTTCCTTTCCTACTACCTCTCTTGTCCCGTCAATGTCTGCTGGTCTATATATGCTCCCTCCATCTCTCTTTTCTGTTAGTGTGACTTTGTAAATGGTCGAAGTCCGATCGAAAAGTAGTCGTAAGGTCCCCTCTCCTATTTGCGGGTTACACTGGTCAACAACCAAAATGCTTCCGAGACCAGAGTAGCAATTTCCAAGTAATTTTAGGTCACTGATAATGAATATCATGGTTAAAATTGTTTGTTAGCTCTACTTTTCAATATAGACCTACGTGTCACAACAGGTTGCAACAGGCTTGCGGCAGTGTGTTTCTTACCAACACTCACAGTCTCACTGACCTTCATTATTGTTCCAGCAGTCATACAAGGTGCTTGTGCTCTCCAAGTTTATATTTTGAGGTGAAAGGTTGGTGATTTTCTTAGCTAAACACTTTTTAAACTTATAATAAATATTCATTGAGCAAGCTATTGATATGCATGTGAAATATATTATATTAATTTTATTTTCCTACTGAATTATGTAAATACTTCTGCTTAGCTGTCATGGTCTGTATTATAATGATAAATTAATGAATAAATTTTCTGTTTATCTTCTAAGTGTTTGTTGTTTTCTTCTTCCAGATGCCTCGTACTTGTGTGAACAGGACAGACAACGTCTGTTACATTTGTGGTGAGGTGACCTTTGTTTCACAGAAGCGCCATATAACTGCTATGGTTAGAAAGGCATATCACCTATATTTTTAATGCAAGATTGGTGACCAGGATAAGAACTGGGCTCCACACATACACTGCAACAACTGTGCTACTAACCTTCGCCAATGGTTGAACAGGAAGAGGAAAGGAATGCCTTTCGCTGTGCCAATGACATGGTGGGAGCCAACACACCATACCAACAATTATTTCTACATGGTACCTCCAGTACAAAAGGGCTTGTCAGAGAGAAAAAAGGGGTCCTATTAGACTTTTTCCAGCGAACTGTGGGGCAGTTAGTGACGAACATGGTACCAGGGCAAATGGGGCACAAGAATGCTTGCAGACTATTGCTGGATATTGACAAGAGATGATTCTTCAGCCCACTATAAGCGTCAAGCAAAAAAGGCAGAGAGTAGGTACGGATTAGAGTTTAATACATATTGACACATATTGTACGTTATAATAAAATAATTAAATATTACATATGGGAATCTTTATTGAAGATTCCCATATGATGAAAACACTGTGCGGCGAAACGTTTCTTTAATAAAGATTCCCAAATTTTGCATAAGTATCTCAATTCTTCAAGTTGTCGGTTTTCAAAACTATTTATCACTCAGATAATATGGTTGTGCCTTCTAAACATTGGAGTTGTTGCAGCTCAACATTAATATTGTGACTCATTGAACAATGAGACTGTGGCTCTTAAACTTTGAAGCTTTGACTCCCAAACATTGATGCTGTAATTAGCAATTGCTGAAGTTGCGACTTCCAAATTTTAAGGCTGTGGCTCCCAAATATTGACCTTACAGCTTTCAAGTACTTAGACCTAACTTCTCAACATTCACGCTTTAGTTTTTAAAACTTTAAGCTGGGTCTCCTAAAAAAAACAGGCTAAGGCTGTGGCCATCAAACATTGAAATTGAAGCTTCTAAAAATTGAACATGTTGTTTTTTAACATTCGAAACACTGAAGCGGTGATTTCCAAATATTTGATAATGTGGCTCCCTAACACTGAAGGTGGTCACTGAAGGTGTGGCTCCCTAACACTGAAGGTGGTCACTGAGGGTGTGGCTCATAAATATTGAGGATGTGACTTACGAAGACTGAGATCATAGCTTTCAGTCATTAAGTCTCTGGCTCCCCAAAATAGAGGGTGCAGTTTATAAACATTGAGGCTGTTGCTGCCAAACACTGAGGCTGTGGCATTAAGGCTGTGGCGCCCCAAAAATTAAGGCTGTGGCTTCGAAACACTGAAGTTGTGGCTCTTAAACAATTGTGGCTCCCGAACATAACGCAATAACAATTATTTCTTATAACAGATAAAGCATTAGTACCATAGTAACCATTTAAAAAGAACCCACATGTTTTAGGGAAGAAACTTTAAACAAAATGTCTGTCAGTTTTCCTTTTTTTCTTAAGTTTACTCATTGCATTTCAGTTTTAATTTCAACTCATTGAATTTTGATAATAGCGTTGTTTATTGAAAAGTTTTACTTTGTTTCTATGTACTGTACTTGATACAGTTCTAACAAGAATCATTCTCTTAGTTCTAATAACTGTTTGTAATTTTCGTTTTCTGTCCAATATCAGGAGAAACTTTATATCCAGTTTTTACATGTTTTCCTTGTAGTTTTATTGTTTTTATTATGTAAAGTTTTTTTATAATTGTCAGTATTTCTTATTATGTAAAGTGTCTTTGATAATTGTCAGTATTTCTTATTATGTAAAGTGTCTTTGATAATTGTCAGTATTTCTTATAGTAATGAATTCTATTCGCTACTCAAAATTTTCTTTCGATATTCATCTGTATTGTCTGATATTTTTATTTTTCATTATCAGTGAATTTGTTGTTCTTTCAACATCTTTTAATTTTCAAAATTTTGTATAACCTCGAATTACTTACATTTAATACCTTACTATTAGTCACATTTACTTTATATGTTCAGTTATACCTGTATTTAGTATTTTTAGTATTGTATTATTTTGTATAGTATTGCTGACTCAGTAATATTTCTCTTATCACCTCCATCAACTTAGCCTTTCACGTTTCTGGTCCCCCATATGGATCTCACTTTTCCCATTCTATTTCTCTGTGGTTAAATCTTCCTTTATAAATAGCTTAGCTTTAACCCTAAATCATTCGTAGCTGCTTCTGCTATGACGTCAACCATCGCTTATTGTTGACTTCATATTCCTCCCTCGGTCTCCTTGTGTTGTGGTTAAACAACACTGCACCTACTAATGAGTCCCTCACTCTTAAATGAGCACACTATGACATCGGTTTCGTTTCGACAGTTTATTCCTCTCATCTCTTAAAAACTCCATTTCTTGTTTTTCCTCAACAATTGTGGTAGCAGGGGTTGGGTCACAGCTCCTGGCCTCGCCTCATCGCTGGTCCCTATTTATGTCTACTCTCTCCCTATTCCATGAGCTTTGTCGTACTGTACTCACCTAGTTGAACTCACCTGGTCGCTACTAGATCACTATTCCTGCTCCATGAGCTTTATCATACCTCGTCTTAAAACTATGTATGGTTCCTGCCTCCACTACATCACTTACCAGACTATTCCACTTCCTGACAACTCAATGACTAAAGAAATACTTCCTAACATTCTTTGACTCATCTGAGTCTTCAACTTCCAATTGTGGCCACTGTCTCTGTCCACTTTGTCAATTCCTCACAGTATTTTGGATGTCTTTATCATGTCTTCCCTAATCCTCCTGTCCTCCAGTGTCGTCAGGCTGATTTCTCTTAACCTTTCTTCGTAGGGCATTTACCTTAGCTCTGGAACTAGTCTTGTTGCAAACCTTTGCACATTCTCTAATTTTTCGACGTGCTTGTCCAGATGTGGGTTCCAAACTGCTGCTGCTTACTCCAGTATGGGCTTGACGTACACGGTGTACAGAGTCTTGAACGATTACTTACTGAGGAATCGGAACGCTATTCTCAGGTTTGCCAGGCGCCCATGTGCTGCAGCAGTTATCTGGTTGATGTTCGCCTCAGGAGATGTTCTCGGTATTATACTTACCCCAAGATCCTTTTCTTTGAGAGAGGTTTGCAGTCTTTGGCCACCTAGCCTGTACTCTGTATGCGGTCCTCTATGCCCTTCCCCGATCTTCATGACTATGCATTTGGCGGGGTTAAATTCAAGGAGCCAGTTGCTGGACCAGGTTTGCAGCCTTGTAGTCCTGCCTGTGTGTTAGTTATCATTTTGTCCTAGGCACATGTCGATTAGACACTAGGCCTGTTGTATGTGTGTGTGTATGTAAACACTTCGAAATGTTTCTGCCCCGCCGGGAATTGAACCCGGGCCCTCCGTGCGTGAAGTGAGAGCTTTAGCCACCAGGCCACCGGGACTGTGTGTGTGTGTGTTTTTGTGTGTCTGTATGAGTGTGTGGGTGTACTCACCTAGTTGTGGTTGCAGGGGTCGAATCATAGCTCATGGCCCCACCTCCTCACTGGTCGCTGCTTGGTCACTCTTTCCTGCTCCATGAGCTCTATCATACGTCTTCTTAAAGCTATGTATATATCCTCCCTCCACTACATCACTTTCCAGACTATTCCACTTCCTGACAACTCTGTGACTGAAGAAATACTTCCAAACATCCCTGTGAGTCATTTGAGTCTTCAACTTCCAACTGTGACCCCTTTTTGCTGTGTCACATCTTTGGAACAGCCTGCAATGGATTCCTGCAATCGATACCTCTCAGTATTTTATATGTCGTTATCATATCCCCCCTATTTCTCCTGTCCTTCAGTGTCGTCAGGGTGATTTCCTTAACCTCTCTTCGTAGGGCATGCCCCTTAGCTCCGGGACTAATCTTGTTAAAAACCTTTGCACTTTCTCTAGTTTCCTTACGTGCTTGGCTAGGTGTGGGTTGCAATCTGGTGGTGCATACTCCAATATAGGTCTAACGTACACGGTGTAGGGTTCTGAACGATTACTTATAGATGTGTCGGGCTGCTGCAGCAGTTATTTGGTTGATGTGCGCCTCAGGAGATGTGCCCGGTGTTATACTCACTCCAAGATCCTTTTTTTTGAGTGAAGTTTGTAGGCTCTGGCCATTAGACTACTCCGTCTGTGGTCTTCTTCGCCCTTCCCCAATCTTCATGACTTTGCACTTAGTGGGGTTGAACTCCAGGAGCCAATTTCTGGACCAAGTCTTCAGCCTGTCCAGATCCATTTGCAGTTCTGCCTGGTCCTCGTCCGATTGAATTCTTCTCATCAACTTCACATCATCTGCAAACAGGGACACTTCTGAGTCTATTCCTTCCGTCATGTCGTTCACAAATACCAGAAACACCATCGGTCCTAGGACTGACCCCTGTGGAACCCCACTCGTCACTGGCGCCCACTCTGACACCTCGCCACGTACCATGACTCACTGTTGTCTTCCTGACAGGTATTCTCTGATCCATTGCAGTGCCTTCCCTGTTATCCACGCCTTGTCCTTCAGCTTTGCACTTATCTCTTGTGTGGAACTGTGGTAAACGCCTTCTTACAGTCCAAGAAAATGCAATGTAGTCACGCCTCTCTCTCTTGTCTTACTGCTGCCACCCTGTCATAGAACTCCAGTAGGTTTGTGACACATTATTTCCCGTCCCTGAAACCGTACTGGCTGTCGTTGATAAGATCATGCGCAACATTTGTGCAACATCCTTTCAATTTTCATACCACTGGTAATGTCATCCTGCTAGAATGTCCTATAACCTATGCCCAATGTAAAGAGAAACAATTCTGGAACATTCGTTTCTAGGTGCTCCACCACTCTTCTCCTGATAATCTTCTCTATGACTTTGCATACTATTCATGTCAGTGACACTGGTCTATAGTTTAATGCCTTGTGTGTGTTTCCTTTTTTAAAAATTGGGACTACATCTGCTGTCTTTCATAACTCAGGTAATCGCCCTGTTTCGATAGATGTGTTGAAGATTGTTGTTAGTTGCTCACATAGTAGCCTCTGCTCCCTCTCTCAGGAGCTATGGAGAAATGTTATCTGGCCCCATTGTCTTTGAGGTATCTAGCTCGCTTAGCAGCCTCTTCACTTCTTCCACGGTTGTATGCATTGTGTCCAACACTTGATGGTGTACCCCACCTCTCCGTCTTTTTGGAGTCCCTTCATGCTGAGCTCCTCACATTCTTCACGGTCGTTTCTTGTGATCTCCCCCCCCCTTCCTTCCTCAGCCTGATTACCTGGTCCTTGACTGTTTTCCTCCTGATGTGGCTGTATAACAGCTTCTGGTCTGATTTGGCTTTTGCTGCTATGTCATTTTCGTATTGTCGTTGGGCCTCCCTTCTTACCTACGCATATTCATTTTTGGCTTTGCGACTGTTCTCCTTATTCTCCTGGGTTCTTTGCCTTTTATACTGCTTCCATTCTCTAGCACACTTTGTTTTTGCCTCTCTACACCTTTGGGTGAACCAAGAGCTCATCCTGCCCTTCTCGCTATTTTTGTTATCCTTGGGTACAAACCTCTCCTCAGCTTCTTTGTATATTGTTGTCACATATTTCATTATCTCGTTTACTGACTTCCCTGACAGTTCTCTGTCCCACTGAACCCCGTGCAGGAAATGTTTCATGCCAGTGTAGTCCCCTCTCTTGTAGTTTGGCTTCATTCGTCGTGCCCTTCTACTATGTATTCGAAGCTCAGAACCATGTGGTCACTGGCCCCGAGGGGTCTTTCACATTTAATGTCCTTAATATCTGCTCTACTCAAGCTGAATACTAGGTCCATTCTTGCTGGTTCATCCTCACCTCTCTTTCTGGTAGTGTCCCTTACGTGTTGGTACATGAGGATTTCCAGTACCACCTCCATCATCTTAGTCCTCTACGTTTCTGGGCCCCCTTGTGGCTCCAGGTTCTCCCAGTCGATTTCCTTGTGGTTGAAATCACCCACAATCAGCAGCTTGCCATTTCAGCCAGTGTGTTAACCATCGCTCTATTACTCTCATCATACTCTTGCCTTTTCCTCCTGCTGTTCTGTGGTGGGTAATACATCACTGCAATTATCACCTTGGGACCTCCAGACTGAAGTTTTGTAGTCTTTTGCTTCTCCTCTGTCTCCTCTCTTCAGTTTATCAAAATTCCATTGGTTTTTGATGAGGAGTGCCACTCCTCCACCCCATCTGTCTTTCCTCAGGATCTGATATAAAGATGGCATCTGTTTATCATTCCTGTGAGCTTGCTTTCTGTGAGAGCTCTGATGTCCGGTGATGCCTCTTTGACTCTTCGTTGCCGCTCTTACCACTTATTCGTTATTCCATCAGCGTTGGTGAACCATACTTTCAGTTTCCTTCCAAACACTGTGTTCCGGGGGGTCTGTGACAGTGGGGGACTTGGCAGGAACAATGCTTACTGACCCATGCCAAGAAGTCAGCTTCAGCATACCTTTCCTGACACTTCATGAAACTACTTTCGCAATATTCGCACATCCACTCTCCTTACTCGTAGACTGGTTTGTGACTTATGACTTATAGTGTGACCGAAATATTGTCAGTAGAGAATAACATTCAACTGCATTTCTCTTCTTGTATATCGTGTCGGTATTTTAAAACATTTCGCTCCTCAGAATGTCTGCTGTTGCTGACCGCAACTTGTGTGCTTATATGTATCCAGTTTACGATTTTCTTTATTATTTTACGAACATTTTCAGTATCATTTGGAAACTTAATTACAATGTGTCAATAAGTGAGTATTTCTAGACTTATTCCATGAAATTTATTTAATCCATCATATCTATTCACATTAAGAATTAATAGGCACAATACTTTGACTGGAACAATACACAAAAAAACTCTCGTTCTACTGTTCCCATAAAAAGAAACCCGCCCCGCCCCGCCCCTCCCCGCCCCGCCCCGCCCCGCCCCGCCCCGCCCCGCCCCGCCCCGCCCCGCCCCGCCCCGCCCCGCGAATTGTTTTCAATTTAGTACCGAGAAAATGCCTATGCTCATCAGCATCACATCCTACACACTGGTGTATCATAGTATATTTTCTTTTATTAATTTTGGGCTGTTTATTACAAGAGAATGCTTCAAATTTTCAACGCTCGTGTAATTTATCCATCGCAAGACTCGAGACTTTGCATGCGGCGTGGGTGTCCATATGTACTAGCCACTACACAGGTCACTTCCAAATTGTCTCTAAATGTGATAGGTGGAGACAGGTTCCCCGGATCGGCTTCAAAATTTAAACTCTAAGTGTATCAATCTTCCTTAGAAGAATGGTGGTATATTTAATGCAGTGTGTAGATGTCATTTTGCCACTTTTAATCTCTAAATGGCTATATGACCCCTGCTGATTAGTATGTATTAATTGTGAATAGCATCTGTCTTCAACTGACAACAAGCGTATAATATACATAGAATATATCATGGAATTATGTTGAGTTGACATATGTTGTTGGAATTTTTTGCAATAGCTGGAATATGCATCTTCCGGTCAAGGAATTTTTTGTAGAAACTGGAATATATATCTTCCGGTCAGGTATAAACTTTTAGTGATTGGTTGTGAAAGTTGATAATTTATGGACCAGTTTTTTTTTAATAAAATTACTTTCAGTGAAATAAGTGTAGTATGTCTCTTCTAATCAGAAATAAGTGTAGTATGTCTCTTCCAATAAGAAAAAAGTGTAGTATGTCTCTTCGAATCAGAAATAAGTGTAGTATGTCTCTTCTAATCAGAAATAAGTGTAGTATGTCTCTTCTAATCAGAAATAAGTGTAGAATGTCTCTTCTAATCAGAAATAAGTGTAGAATGTCTCTTCTAATCAGAAATAAGTGTAGAATGTCTCTTCTAATCAGAAATAAGTGTAGTATGTCTCTTCTAATCAGAAATAAGTGTAGTATGTCTCTTCTAATCAGAAATAAGTGTAGTATGTCTCTTCATATGATAAATAAGTGTAGTATGTCTCTTCTAATCAGAAATAAGTGTAGAATATCTATTCTAATCAGAAAAAAGTGTAGTATGTCTCTTCTAATAAGAAAAAAGTGTAGTATGTCTCTTCTAATCAGAAATAAGTGTAGTATGTCTCTTCATAGGAGAAATAAGTGTAGTATGTCTCTTCTAATCAGAAATAAGAGTAGTATGTCTCTTCTAATCAGAAATAAGTGTAGTATGTCTCTTCTAATCAGAAATAAGTGTTGTATGTCTCTTCTATTCAGAAATAAGTGTAGTATGTCTCTTCTAATCAGAAATAAGTGTAGTATGTCTCTTCTAATCAGAAATAAGAGTAGTATGTCTCTTCTATTCAGAAATAAGTGTAGTATGTCTCTTCTAATCAGAAATAAGTGTAGTATGTCTCTTCTAATCAGAAATAAGTGTAGTATGTCTCTTCTAATCAGAAATAAGTGTAGTATGTCTCTTCTAATCAGAAATAAGTGTAGTATGTCTCTTCTAATCAGAAATAAGTGTTGTATGTCTCTTCTATTCAGAAATAAGTGTAGTATGTCTCTTCTAATCAGAAATAAGTGTAGTATGTCTCTTCTAATCAGAAATAAAGTAGTATGTCTCTTCTATTCAGAAATAAGTGTAGTATGTCTCTTCTATTCAGAAATCAGGCACAGTTGGTTATGTTAGGTTTAATCAGAAATAAGGCACAGTTGGTTATCTTGGGTTTATTCAAATAAACGGTTTTTTTTTGTGCCTATAACATTTCTGTGCCCTATAAACCATTTTTAAAATTTTAATGTTACGTACAATAAGTTTACATATAAATTACTATCTACTTCCTTGCTTGCTAACTTACGTGCCATTATGTTTACTTACTTGCGTGCTTACTTACTTGCGTGCTTACTTACTTGCGTGCTTACTTACTTGCTTAAAAACTGGCCAAAAACTTTGGGTTGATTTTTGGCCTGTGTATGTTCCACATTTTTTTTTTTTTTTTTAAATGGAAAAATTGAAATACTACTGTTTTTCATATGATAATTAGTGAGTGTCGCATGTGTTGACCTTGAACTCTTCCATGCTGGTTGCTGGACACCACAACATCTGACCGATTTGAATTTGAATTTGTCTGTTTCCTAATTTACCATTCCATTGATTTTTTTTTATATTAATTAACTACCATATGACTTGTAAATGCCTATTTTGATTCTTTTCAAATCTTCGCAGCTAATATGTAACTGAATTATCAACTTAAGCCGCAGTCGGCACTATTCCATGCGCGTGCGTTGAGGCACCGGGGACTGAGGTTATTGAACACTGAGATACGTTCCTCGGATCGCGCAGCGACTGATGTACCGACTGGTGAAAAAAATGGGCTTCTTTTCTGGGTTGTTTTCATTATGTTCTACAGGCAAAGCATTTACAATACACACACAACCGGCACATAAAAAAAGAGAGGAGCTTACGACGACGTTTCGGTCCGACTTGGACCATTTACAAAGTCACACTAACACACAGGACAGGAAGAAGGGGTATTTATAGGCAGGCAGACGTAAGCTCCTCTCTTTTTTATATGTGCGGGTTGTGTGTGTATTGTTCTAGTCACGGTATTGTGCCTTTTTCTGTTATTTAAAGCATTTACAAGTGTGATCTGTACTAACACAATATGTAATGGTTCATGTGCTAATTTAGGTAAATTAGGTCAGGCAGAAAATGTAATTCAGTAGGATATCAGATTATAGAAATACTTTTAATTAACTAATTCTATGAAACCTTGAATAGAATAATTTCCTCACCTGATTTAGCAAACATGTCCTGAAGAACTAAGGATGTTTGACCATTTACTGTAAGAAATAATTAAAAAATATCAGTGGGGTAAAGAAATTTGTTATTAGATATATTGATAAAAATAATAAAATATTTTCATATTTTTCACCCAATTAAAAGTACTCATTGTGTGAATTATTAATATGTGAGTAAATTACCTGCATGAAGTTTACAGGGTATTACCTAAATTATTACGTGCAAGTAATTTTGGTGAGGTAAGTGGGACTTAAGTCACAGTAGGTCGCCGAACTGTAACTCCCTCGATGCCCACTTCTTCACCACTCTCGCAAAAAGTAAACCTGACATTAAATTAATAATTACAATACTAAAACTAGCTACTCAGGTAAATTTAAATTGTGGATTGTATATGATTAGGCTTGCTGGGTACAAAAAATAAATTCAATTACCACTTACCATTTAATTACTGTAGATGGATCACACCACAACACCAACCTGACACCTAGACCCTACACTGGCCAGCTAGAGATCAAAATGTAAGGACTAATGGCACACTTCCCTGTGAATGATGGTCGTATCCCTTATTTTCCACCATCCACACGTAATTCTTGAGGTCCCGCAAATTTCCTGTCCCAATTCCTCAGCAGGGGACACTAACATAAGTTCCCATTACAAATTCAAATGAAACTCCCCAATTTGTCTCAGAAGACACCGAATTATTAGCTGAATTTTCCGCAATAACCAGTACTCCCTGGCTGTTCAATATCCCCTCTCACTCGAAACTTTTTGAAGGATTCAAATACCATCACATTTTAATAATTATAATATTTTTCAAATTTAAACATTTTGAATTTAGAAAAATTGAAAATTTTCGACACTTTGTATTATCTGCTAATTATTATTACAGATGAGCTATTTGAAAGAAGAACCTAACCATGAATATTAAGATACATAATCATTTTGTAATTGATTTTTATTTCATTTTTTTAAATTGAAAATTAATATTTTTCAGAAAACTAAACAAATTTTGTTCAATAATTGTTTTTCAATAATAAAGAGTATAGATATTGTCACTCACTTGATAAACTTTTTTATTATTATTATTATTAACACATCGGCCGTTTCCCACCAAGGCAGGGTGGCCCGAAAAAGAAAAATTTTCATCATCATTCACTCCATCACTGTCTTGCCAGAGGCGTGTCTTCACGACAGTTATACAACTGCAAAATTAACACCCTTCAGAGTGCCGGCACTGTATTTCCCATCTCCAGGAATTAAGCCCGGCCTCCCAATTTCCCTGAATCCCTCATTAACGTTACCTTGCTTACACTAAAACAGCACGTCAAGTCCTAAAAACCATTTGTCTCCATTCAATCCAATCTAACACGCTCACTCACGCTTGCTGGAAGTCCAAGCCACTCGCACACAAAACCTCCTTTACCACCTCCCTCCAACCTATCCTAGGCCGACCCCTACTCCATTGCAGATCTATACACTCTTGAAGTCATTCTATTTCGCTCCATTCTCTGTACATCTCCAAACCATCTCAATAATCCCTTCTCAGCTCTCTAGATAATAGTTTTGGAAATCCCACACCTCCTCCTAATCTCCACACTACAGATTCTCTGCATTATATACACACAACACATTGCTCTCAGACACATCTCCACTGCCTCCAGCCTTCTCCTTGTTGCAACATTCACAACCCATGCCTCAAACCCATACAAGAGCATTGGTATAACTATACTCTCATACATTCCCCTCTTTGCTTACAAGGATAAAGTTCTTTGTCTCCACAAACTCCTCAGTGCACCACTCACCTTTTGTCCATCGTCAATTCTATGATTTACCTCATCCTTCATAGACCCATCTGCTGACACATCCACTCCCAAATATCTGAACACATTCACCTCCTCCATACTCTCTCCGTCCAATCTGATATCCAATCTTCTGTTGCCTAATTTTTTTTATCCTTATCACCTTACTCTTTCCTATATTCACTTTTAATTTCCTTCTTTTACATACCCTACCAAACTCATCCACCAACCTCTGCAACTTCTCTTCAGAATTCCCCAAAAGCACAGTGTCATCAGCAAAGAGCAACTTTGACAACTCCCACTTTGTGTTAGATTCTTCATCTTTTAACCCCACACCTCTTGCCAACACCCAAGCATTCACTTCTCTTAAAACTCCATCTATAAATGTATTGAACAACCACGGTGACATCACACATCCCTGTCTAAGGCCTACTTTTACTGGGAAATAATCTCCTTCTCGCCTACACACTCTAACCTGAGCCTCACTCTTCTCGTAAAAACTCTTCAATGCTTTCAATATTCTATCTCCTATTCCATACATCTGCAACATCTGCCACATTGCATCCCTATCCACTCTATCATACACCTTTTCGTAATCCATAAATGCCACTAAAGCCTCTTTACCCTTATCTAAATACTCTTCACCTAAATGTTTCACTGCAAACACTTGGTCTACACAACCCCTACCCTTCCTAAAGCCTTCTTGTCCATCCGCTATCCTACTCTCCGTCTTACTCTTAATTCTTTCAATAATAACTCTACCATACACTTTACCAGGTATACTCAACAGACTTATTCCCCTATAATTTTTACACTTTCTTTTGTCCCCTTTGCCTTTATACAAAGGAACTATGCATGCTCTCTGCCAATCCCTAGGTACCTTATCCTCTTCCATACATTTATTAAATAAAAACACTAACCACTCTAAAACTATATCCCCACCTGCCTTTAACATTTCTATCTTTATCACATCAATCCCAGCTGCTTTACCCCTTTCATTCTACCCACTGACCCACGCACTTCCCCCACACTCACAACTGGTTCTTCCTCACTCCTATAAGATGTTATTCCTCCTTGCCCTATACACGAAATCACAGCTTCCCTATCTTCATCAACATTTAACAATTCCTCAAAATATTTCCTCCATCTTCCCGATACCTCTAACTCTCCATTTAATAACTCTCCTCTCCCGTTTTTAACTAACATATCCATTCGTTCCCAAGGCTTTCTCAACTTATTAATCTCACTCCAAAACTTTTTTTTATTTTCAAAAAAATTTGTTGATAACATCTCCCCCACTCTCTCATTTGCTCCCTTTTTTTCATTGCTTCACCACTCTCTTACCTCTCTTTTTCTCTCCATATATTCCTCCCTCCTTGCATCACTTCTACTTTGTAAAAACCTCTTCTTTCCTCTCGAACCCACTTTCCTTTAGCACAAACTTCTACTGAAGACTCAAACACTATATTCTTAAACTTACCCCATTCATCTTCTACCCCATTCATCTTCTACCCCATTCATCTTCTACCCCATTACCTATACTCACACTAGCCCATCTGTCCTCCTTTAGTTTATAAACCTTCTCCTCTCTCTTACTTGCTGCTTCCAGTTTTCTTGTATCCCATCTACCTTTTACTCTCACTGTAGCTGATGTATTAGACACATATGCAACACTTGGGTATCTTTAGTGAGGAAACGTTTCGCCACACAGTGGCTTTATCAGTCCATACAAAGGAGAATCTTGAAGAACAGGAGGAGTTTGAGGTAATCAGTTCCTCAGCCTTAAGTCGATTTAGTCAGTCCATGTAGTCAGGTGACAGGTCCATGGCTTCGAACTATAGTTGGTAAATTTATGGAATCAATAATTGCCGAGGCAATTCGTAGCCATCTTGAAAAGCATAAATTAATTAATCAATCTCAACACGGTTTTACTAAGGGGCGTTCCTGTCTTACGAATTTACTAATTTTTTTCACTAAGGTGTTTGAGGAGATGGATCATGGTAATGAATATGATATTGTGTATATGGACTTCAGTAAAGCTTTCGATAAAGTTCCACATCAGAGGCTACTGAGGAAACTTAAGGCACACGGAATAGGAGGAAAAAAAAATTCCTGGGTAGAGGCATGGTTGACAAATAGGCGGCAGAGAGTTTGCATAAATGGAAAGAAATCAGAATGGGAGCACGTCTCAAGTGGCGTTCCACAGGGGTCAGTTTTGGACCCCCTGTTGTTTACAATTTACATAAACGACATAGATAAGGGAAAAAATAGCAACATAAGCAAATTTGCTGATGACACCAAAATAGGCCGTTCAATTCATTCTAATGAGGACATTAGAGCACTCTATGATGATTTGAATAGACTGATGCAGTGGTCAGAGAAGTGGCAGATGCAGTTTAATGTAGACAAATGCAAAGTTCTAAATGTTGGGCAGGACAATAACCATGCCACATATAAACTGAATAATGTAGATCTTATTACTTGTGATTGCGAGAAGGGTTTAGGAGTTCTGGTTAGTAGTAATTTGAAACCAAGACAACAGAATCTTTGGCTTCATATCAAGAAGTATAAATAATAGAAGTTCTCAGGTTGTTCTTCAACACTATATATCTTTGGTTAGGCCTCATTTAGATTATGCTGCACAGTTCTGGTCACCGTATTACAGAATGGATATGAATGCACTGGAAAACGTACAAAGGAGGATGACAAAATTGATCCCATGTATCAGAAATCTTCCCTATGAGGATAGACTGAGGGCCTTGAATCTGCACTCTCTAGAAAGGCGTAGAATTAGGGGGGATATGATTGAGGTGTATAAATGGAAAACAGGAATAAATAAAAGGGATGTAAATAGCGTGCTGAAAATATCCAGCCAAGACAGGACTCGCAGCAATGGTTTCAAGTTCGAAAAGTTCAGATTCAGGAAGGATATAGGAAAGCACTGGTTTGGTAATAGAGTTGTGGATGAGTGGAACAAACTCCCGAGTACCGTCATAGAAGCTAAGCCGATGTGTAGTTTTAAAAATAGGTTAGATAAATACATGAGTGGGTGTGGGTGGGTGTGGGTGGGTGTGAGTTGGATCTGACTAGCTTGTGCTACTAGGTCAGATGCCGTACTAATTCCTTAAGTGGAAGTGACCTGACTACCTGGAGTTTACCTGGAGAGGGTTAACTCCAGGTGGGTGTGAGTTGGTCCTTACTAGCTTGTGCTACTAGGTCAGATGCCGTGCTCCTTCCTTAAGTGAATGAAACCTGACCTGGCTGAGTCGGTTGGAGACTTGGACATGCTTCGCATGGGCCAGTAGGCCTGCTGCAGTGTTATTTCTTTCTTATGTTCTTATATACCGTAGGCAGGAGAGGTGCAGCAGTCGTAGGTGGTGTCACATTAATTAGACACATATGCAACACTTGGGTATCTTTATTGAGGAAACGTCTAATTTATCAACTTGTCGGTTCTCTGAACCATTCATTCACATCCTATCTGACACAGCAACATCTTGGGATCTTAATACAGGGAATTCTTCACTTGCCTAACCCTTGGGCACGACCTACTTCCACATTGGTCAAATGTGACACCACCTACGACTGCTGCAACTCTCCTGCCTACGGTATATACGCTACTTCTTCGCACATATGCTGTATTCTTTTCAAGATTGATGGACTGACAATATCGACTCAAGGCTGAGGAACTGATTACCTCAAACTCGTCCTGTTTTTGACGATTCTCCTTTGTATGGACTGATGAAGCCACTGTGTGGCGAAACGTTTCCTCAATAAAGATACCCAAGTGTTGCATATGTGTCTAATTTATCAGCTTGTCAGTTCTCTGAACCATTCATTCACTCACTGTAGCTACAACTAAAAACTGATCTGATTTATCTGTGGCCCCTCTATAAACATGTACATCCTGAAGTCTACCCAACAGTCTTTTATCTACAAATACACAGTCCAACAAACTACTACTGTCATTACACCCTGTATCATATCTTGTATACTTATGTATCCTCTTTTTCTTAAAATATGTTTTACCTATAACCAAACCCCTTTCAATACAAAGTTCAATCAAATGCTCACCATTATCATTTTCATCTGGCACCCCAAACGTACCTACCACACCCTCTCTAAACGCTTCTCCTACCTTGGCATTTAGATCCCCTACCACAATTACTCTTTCACTTGGCTCAAACTCTCCTACACACTCGCTTAAAATCTCCCAATACCTCTCTTTCTCCTCTACACTATTCTCTTCTCCAGGTACATACACACTAATTATAACCCACTTTTCACATCTGACCCTTATTTTAATCCACATAATCCTTGAATTTATAAATTTATATTCCCTCTTCTCTCTCCATAACTGATCCTTCAACATTATTGCTACCCCTTCCTTAGCTCTAACTCTCTCAGATACTCCTGACTTAATCCCATTTATTTCTCCCCACTGAAACTCGCCTACCCCCTTCAGCTTTGTTTCGCTTAGGGCCAAGACATCCAACTTATTTTCATTCATAACCTTTGCAATCACTTCTTTCTTATCATCTGCTCTACATCCACGCACATTCAAACATACCAATTTTATAAAGTTCTTCTTTTCTTTCTTTTAAGTAATTTATACAGGATAAGGGGTTACTAGCCAATTGCTCCCAACATTTAGTCGCCTCCTACGACACGCATAGCTTACGGAGGAAGAAATTCTGTTCCACTTCCACATGGACTTAAGCAGAAATATACAAGAACAAGAACTACATACTTGTACATGCATGTGTAGTGTTACCTAAGTGTAAGCAGAAGTAGCAAGACATACCTGCAACCTTGCATGTTTATGAGACAGAAAAAGAGACCAGCAATCCTACCATCCTGCAAAACAATTTCAGGCTTATGTTTCACTCTCATTTGGTAGGACGGTAGTACCTCCCTGGGTGGCTGCTGTCTACCAACCTACTACCGTCTTTTTTATTAACATATTAATTATATTTTGAGAAAGAAACTGGAGAAAGTGAAAAAAAAAAATTTTGAATTTTTAGTTATTTTAATTTGCACTCTTCGGAAACGAATAATTACTGTAAGAATAATATGTAGCAGATGAACATATAAAATAATTGTTAAGAGAATGTTATAAAATTTAAAAATCATATTGGTGATTTTAATACTGGCCCTTCATCAGGTCGCTTTTCATTTACCTTAGAATATTACAAAAATATGATCAAGGATATTTTTACGTTGATTCAACAGAAGTGGCTTTGTTCACACTTACATAAATAGACACACATTAGATGGTGTGACCCTTTTTCAGATATTTTAATATCATCAGTTCATTACGCTTTAAAAATTCTATGAAAACATTAAATATACCTCTGCAGGTTAATAAAATTTTAAGTAATCTATAGTTTAACTCACTGAATTGACAAAATTAGAGCAATCTTAATTAATTTGAAAACGAGATAGAAAGAACAGAGATTTTTGGATAATCTAAATAATAATCTAAATAATATTTAGAATTGTTTATAAAATTCAACATAGCACTTTTGGAGAAAAAAGTTTAATATTTACAACATAAAATATAAAAAGTAGCGTTTTCTTTTATTAATTGACGAGAATTTATCTCTTCTTGCTTGATTTATGTATCCATAAAATATTATTTTTGCGCCAGCCAAAGGGATGACAGAGTAGAGAAACAAGGTACGCGAGGCACAGAGAGGCTGTTATGACCCAGACTTTATTATAAAAATAAGTGTAAATATTTTTATACTAGTGCGATTGTTTTTGCTAACCGAATGAAAATAAGAAATGATTGTTGTGAAATGAGAAGGTACCAAGAATGGTCTGAATGAACTAGCCATGAATCAGTTATGATCCTTGCAAAACTGTTATGTGTCGGTGGAGTCAACGCAAATCCTATTAATGCCATTCGATCCATTCAACATAAACTAGCTCATCTTAGCTATGTTAGGACCTGCAGTGTCTCAGACAAATCTGTCTCTCTCTCTCTCTCTCTCTCTCTCGCTCTCTCTCTCTCTCTCTCTCTCTCTCTCTCTCTGCAAGGGCAGGCGAAATATTCACAAACACTGATCTCTGGCCGAGGGAGACTCGAACCTACGAACCTTGCAACAAGGTTCGAAGTGCTTTACCGACATACCGTAAGCGTCCAGCTCACGCTAGACGTTGATCCAAGGCAGCCAGCTTTCAGGCAGTTGGCTGAAAGGCGTCAGTAGACACTAAGCATTGTTTCTCATACCCTGGATTACTAGGTTTATGTTCAAGTTATTGTATATCATCCAGCCGCAAGCACTGGTCCACACGAGATATTTACAATACTTAATTCGACAACGACCTAAATTGTTTACAAATGTTATCACAGACCAAAGGGCCAGTTAACCTTTTGCTCTGGGGTATGAGAAAGAACGACTAGTGTGCACTGGGTGCATATACTTATCTGAAGTTTGACTGTGTGGTAAAATTACTGTGTACTTTCATGTAGAAGACAACACATGTTCAAGGAGAGACTTTATTTTAGTAACTATCTATTACTTACTTATTCCGTCCTATGTGAGAGATGTACCATATGTTTTTCATTTGAACTGTTTTGAGAGAAAGATGAAATGGTTTGACCTGTGTAAAACGTGCCCTACACGAGACTTAAATGAAATGACCGATGAGAGAGAGATACGCTATATGAAGGTCTTCTGGAGTCGCCTATGATGAAAACGCACTAAATTACTCAACTGAAATGACATATGAGAAATGACATATAGAATGACCAGTGATTAAAGACATGATCTGAATGAATCATATAGATTGACCTATGAGAAGGATGACTGACCTTTCAAAAGGAAGTGCTGTGGAAAGTCATCTGAACTGACTCATGAGATGAACCGTGTGAGTCACCTGAACTGACCTATGAGAGAGACGAACCGTGTGAGTCATCTGGACTGACCTATGAGAGAGATGAACCATGTGAGTCATCTGGACTGACCTATGAGACAGATGAACCATGTGAGTCATCTGGACTGACCTATGAGAGAGACGAACCGTGTGAGTCATCTGGACTGACCTATGAGAGAGACGAACCGTGTGAGTCATCTCGACTGACCTATGAGAGAGATGAACCATGTGAGTCATCTGGACTGGCCTATGAGAGAGATGAACCATGTGAGTCATCTCGACTGACCTATGAGAGAGATGAACCATGTGAGTCATCTCGACTGACCTATGAGAGAGACGAACCGTGTGAGTCATCTGGACTGACCTATGAGAGAGACGAACCGTGTGAGTCATCTCGACTGACCTATGAGAGAGATGAACCCTGTGAGTCATCTGGACTGACCTATGAGAGAGATGAACCATGTGAGTCATCTTGACTGACCTATGAGAGAGATGAACCGTGTGAGTCATCTGGACTGACCTATGAGAGAGACGAACCGTGTGAGTCATCTCGACTGACCTATGAGAGAGATGAACCATGTGAGTAATCTGAACTGACCTATGAGAGAGATGAACCGTGTGAGTCATCTCGACTGACCTATGAGAGAGATGAACCGTGTGAGTCATCTGGACTGACCTACCTGGAGTCTACCTGGAGGGCATTCCGGAGATCGACGTTCCCGTGGCCCGGTCTATGACCAGGCTTCCCGGTGGATCAGGGCCTGATCAACGAGGCTGTTACTGCTGGCTGCACGTAGTCCAACGTACGACCCACAGCCCGGCTGATCTGGCACTGACTTTAGGTATCTGTCCAGCTCCCTCTTGAAGGCAACCAGAGGTTTTCTGGTAATGCCCCTAATGGCTGGTGGGAGGCTGTTGAACAGTCTTGGGCCCCGGACACTTATTGTGTTTTCTCTTAGTGTACCAGTGGCGCCCCTACTTTTCACTGGGGGTACGTTGCACCGTCTGCCAAGTCTTTTGCTTTCGTATGGAGTGATTTCTGTGTGCATATTAAGGACCAGTCCCTCCAGAATCTTCCAGGTGTAGATTATTATATATCTCTCTCGCCTGCGCTCCAGTGAATATAAGTCTAGTGCTTCCAGGCGTTCCCAGTAGTTAAGGTGTTTGATGGAACTTATACGTGCAGTAAAGGTTCTCTGTACATTCTCTAGATCTGCAATTTCACCTGCCTTGAATGGAGATGTTAAAGTACAGCAGTATTCTAGCCTAGAGAGAACAAGTGATTTAAAAGGGATCATCATTGGCTTGGCATCTCTTGTTTTGAATGTTCTCATTATCCATCCTATCAGTTTCCTCGCAGTTGTAATAGTGGCATTGTTGTGGTCCTTGAATGTGAGGTCTTCGGACATTACCACACCCAGGTCCTTCACATTACTTTTCCGCTCTATTGTGTGATTGGAGTTTGTAATATACTCAGTCCTAGCTATTATTTCCTCCAGTTTTCCATAACGGTGTATTTGGAATTTGTCTTCATTGAACATCATATTGTTCTCTGTTGCCCATTGGAAAACTTGGTTTATATCTTCTTGGAGATTTGTCGTGTCCTCAATGGATGACACTCTCATGCAGATCCTAGTATCATCTGCAAATGATGATAGAGTGCTGTGGTTTACATCTCTGTCTATGTCTGATATGAGGATGAGGAACAAGATAGGTGCGAGTACTGTGCCTTGTGGGACAGAGCTCTTCACTATGGCAGCATCCGATTTAACTCTGTTTACCACTACTCTTTGTGTTCGATTGGTTAAGAAGTTGAATATCCATCTGCCTACTTTGCCAGTTATCCCTTTAGCACGCATTTTGTGTGCTATTACACCATGATCGCAATTGTCAAAGGCTTTTGCAAAATCTGAGTATACTACATCTGCATTCTGTTTGTTTTCCAGATCATCTAAGACCATTTCATAGTGGTCTAGCAGTTGCGAGAGGCAGGAGCGACCTGCTCTGAAACCATGTTGCCCTGGGTTGTGCAATTTTTGGGAGTCCAGGTGGTTTGCTATCCTACTTCTTAGAACTCTTTCAAAGATTTTTATGATATGGGACGTTAAAGTTATTGGTCTATAGTTCTTAGCTACTGCTTTGCTGCCACCTTTATGGAGTGGGGCTGTATCCGTTGTTTTTAGTGACTGTGGAATATCACCTGTGTCTAAGCTCCTCCATAGTATACTTAGGCCCTGTGAGAGGGGTTTCTTGCAGTTCTTAATGAACACAGAGTTCCACGAGTCTGGGCCTGGGGCTGAGTGCATGGGCATGTCGTCGATGGCTTTCTCAAAGTCTAGAGGAGTTAGGGTTATGTCAGAGATTTGGCATACATTGGCAGGGTTTTGAGGCTCATTCATGAAAAAAGTTATTTGGATTGTCTATCTTTAGACTGATTAGAGGCTCGCTGAACACAGTCATATTGAGATTTCAGTATCTCACTCATTTCTTTGTTGTCATCTGTGTAAGATCCGTCTTGTCTGAGCAGGGGTCTTATACTAGAGGTGGTTTTTGCCTTGTTTTTGGCATATGAAAAGAAATATTTTGAATTTCTTTCAATTTCACTAATCGCTTTTATCTCCTCTTGACTCTCCTGGATCCTGTACCCTAACTCCTCTAGACTTTGAGAAAGCCATCGACGACATGCCCATGCACTCAGCCCCAGGCCCAGACTCGTGGAACTCTGTGTTCATTAAGAACTGCAAGAAACCCCTCTCACAGGGCCTAAGTATACTATGGAGGAGCTTAGACACAGGTGATATTCCACAGTCACTAAAAACAACAGATATAGCCCCACTCCATAAACGGATTGTGAAGGACTTGCCTAGTATGGGCCAACAGGCCTGCTGCTGTGTTCCTCCTTTCTTATGTTCTTATGTTCTTAAGAACTATAGACCAATAAACCATACCACGGGTGGGGTTCGAACCCGCGGTCAGAGAGTCTCAGAACTCCAGACCGTCGCGACGGTCTGGAGTTCTGAGACTCTCTGACCGCGGGTTCAAACCTCACCCGTGGTATGGTTTGTTTTCAATCGTGTATTTAACAATTTCGTGAGTCATATAGACAAAGAGCTTTAACGTCCCATATCATAAAAATATTTGAAAGAGTTCTAAGAAGTAGGATAGCAAACCACCTGGACTACCAAAAAATGCACAATTCAGGGCAACATGGTTTCAGAGCAGGTCGCTCCTGCCTCTCGCCACTGCTAGACCACTATGATATGGTCTTAGATGCTCTGGAAAACAAACAGAATGCAGATGTAGTATACACAGATTTTGAGAGACGAACCGTGTGAGTCATTTCGACTGACCAATGAGAGAGATGAACCGTGTGAGTCATCTGGACTGACCTATGAGAGAGACGAACCGTGTGAGTCATCTGGACTGACCTATGAGAGAGATGCACCGTGTGAGTCATCTAGACTGACCTATGAGAGAGACGAACCGTGTGAGTCATCTCGACTGACCTATGAAAGAGTCGAACCGTGTGAGTCATCTCGACTGACCTATGAGAGAGATGAACCGTGTGAGTCATCTAGACTGACCTATGAGAGAGACGAAAAGTGTGAGTCATGTCGACTGACCTATGAGAGAGATGAACCGTGCGAGTCATCTGGACTGACCTATGAGAGAGATGAGCCGTGCGAGTCATCTGAACTGACCTATGAGAGATGAACCGTGTGAGTCATCTGAACTGACCTATGAGAGAGATGAACCGTGCGAGTCATCTGAACTGACCTATGATAGAGATGAACCGTGTGAGTCCTCTGATCTGACCTTTGAGAGAGATGAGCCGTGCGAGTCATCTGAACTGACCTATGAGAGATGAACCGTGTGAGTCATCTGATCTGACCTTTGAGAGAGATGAACCGTGCGAGTCATCTGAACTGACCTATGAGAGATGAACCGTGTGAGTCATCTGATCTGACCTTTGAGAGAGATGAACCGTGCGAGTCATCTGATCTGACCTATGAGAGCGATGCGCTGTGTGAGTGCCATGTGTACATGCTCATCTTCAGGAAAGACCAATTTGTCCAGACGAAACACTGCTCGGTTAAATAAGTATTGTTGGTCCTTGTTAGGAGACGCCTGCAAGCACAAGAGAAGTGTTCATTAGAACAATTATACACAATTTAAAATGAAAATCAGTAAAATTATACAGTTTACAAACTTCTTAAGCTAAATTACAGTTTAAAATTATCATATGAGTGTAGATAATATATTTCTAATATCTAATAATTTACACGACTTTCATTATTAACTTACAAAAAAGACAAAGTATTTTAATAAATAATTATGCCTTCTGTAAACCATGTTTCATAAGTGACAGAGAAATACTATGGATGTTTGAAGGTGAGAGAGGAGCTATGAAAAAGTGATAGGTATGTGAGAGTGGTGTATGTGTCTGTAACGATTGTGATAACACAGTAGTGGAGTGGGAGGAAATCGCAGTGGTGTGGGAAGGACTTAAAGGAGTGGAAGGTGTTTCAGAAAGGAGTATGAAAAGTGTCGTTTGGGTGTGTGAATATATTGAAGTGACGTAGGAATGTCTTAGTGGGTTGGAAATTGAATGAATGTAGAACTTTAAAAGTGTGTCATAAGCCTGTAGGAATATTGTGTTGTTGGTGTATTGAAGGAGTGTTCACGAGTATTGGATATGTGCGTGAGGAGTGTAGGAGAGAAAGTGTGAGTGTGTTGGAGGAGTGTAGGAAAACATGTGTGTGTGTTGGAGGAGCGTAGGTGTAAAGTATAAGAATATTTATAATGGTTCTCCATAAGAACGTTTCGTTTGCCACTAGTGAAAGGCTCGGTATAGCACTCAGTTCATTTACTGAGTGTCCGTTGTTCGACCCCTGTCGTCTTAGCAGAACGTAGGTACTAGGGTGTTAGTCGACTATTGTGTCACATACCAGGGGGATAAATTCAGTCGTTTCTCAACATGTTAGCAACAACAATCACAATGTAATAATATTGGTAGAATTACCGACAATATGTTAAGTAAAAGGACACAAATGCAACTAATGTGACATTTTATTGTGGCAACGTTTCGCTCTCCAGGAGCTTTCTCAGCCGGCTTGACAAAGCTCCTGGAGAGCGAAACGTTGCCACAATAAAATGTCACATTAGTTGCTTTTGTGTCCTTTTACTTAACAAAAATCACAATATTCATTGGGAAGCTGCCGTCATCAAACACAATTCACACTGCTGCTACAAACGCAAAATAATAGAATTTACCCTCATGCTTACCACCCTACACTATTCTCCGCCGTGCTCCGTGTGCTCCGTGTGCTCCGTGTGCTCCGTGTGCTCCGTGTGCTCCGTGTGCTCTGTTGTGCTCCGTCTTTTTCGTGAATTATCACAGTTTATTTTACGTGCTAGAAACTTTAAACTGTGCCAGTGAACTTATAAAGTACTTCCCTCCAGCGCTTGGAACTAATCTAGCAAATAATAGTACACACTGATCCAAAAAAGGATAAAAAGTGTACAATAACATAGCAGAGCCGTACTCCCAGACAGGAACCATAGGCCTAGGGTGCCATGTGAAAAAAAAAATAACTTAAAACAAATTTGTGAGAGGAAAGAAAGTCTCCCTGATAACAGTGCCATACATAGTGGAACAGTGAATATCACAGTGGCACTGTAGTGTATAGATAAATGCTATGGTGAAAATTATGACGGAAGTGATAGCGGCCTAATAGATAGATACCTCGTGTTGTAAACAGTTGCCAGCAGTCGCCAGGATCCTACCCCGCAGGTCAGCTCGTATTTATTATCTTCCTAAACCCGCTAGTATACCTGACCTATAGTCTAGTGATACCGTTGAGTAAAAAAAAATCATTGAAATACAAAAAGGTGCACAATCTTGAGGAAATACGAAAAGTGTACAGTGTTGTAGAAATACGATAAACAGTGTAGAGTTGTAGTGAACGCAGCAACACTAAAACATAACACCATTTATCATCATTGATCATCCTGAAACCATTTAACCAGTGTTGCCATAGCTAATAACAGTAACAAAATGGTACTTAGTGTGGTGGACTGACGAAAATTAGAAAATTCTTCTTTTATTGAAATACGAGAAGGATATAGTTACTTGTGGAAATACGTAAAACCTGTAGTTGGCAGCGGTCGCAATATACACAACGGAAATATTTTTCCAGTAATCTTTCTTCACCAGTCGCCCTACCATAGCCAACAATAGTGATAAAATAGCATTTGATGTAGTGGAGGTGGAAATCTAGATAGTTAAATATAGAGATATATAAGTGCCCAAAACTTCAGGCTGTAAAAAGAGATGCCAGAGGCCACTGGCCGTTCGTCATAGTAGGAGCTGACAGAAGTCACCTGTTTCTCCAACACGCAAGTTATACTTTTTTGTATATAACTGAACACATATTACTGTGTTACAAATTATTCCAGTAGTCCTTCCACGAGCTAGTCCAAAATCAACGACCAGATTAGTTAAAAAATAAGTGATCCACTGATTGGATACGTCCAAAATAAAATAAAATGTGCCAATGACCGGATTAAAAAGCTGACAGAGTTTTTAGGTGCCCTTAACACCCAACAGGATTCGTTGAAAAAAAGTTTCCTCTGACCGAATTCATAAGCTGACGGGGTTATATATATAGTATATATAATATATATATATATATATATATATATATATATATATATATATATAATTATTCTTCCTTGAAGTCTTTTATCCACTTCTCCGAGGCAATGGGTCCCACAATTGACACCAGAGGTGGACCCCATCCTATATATATCTTTATATTTATATATATATATGTCGTGCCGATTAGGTAAAACTTGCAATTTTGGCTTAAATAGCAACGCTCTTCTTGCCATATAAGACAAGTGAAAATTTGTGTATGCAATAATTTCGCCAAAATCATTCTGAACATAACGAAAAAAATATATTTCATTGTGTTTGTTTATTATTAAATTAATGTTAACGTATCTCAAATATATTTAGTTGGGTTAGGCTAAATTAAATTGCGCTTCTTGTAATAAGGTTAGGTAGGTTTTCAAAGTTTCTCTTTATACAAAATTATAAATTCTTACATTAACATAAATGGAAAAAATATATCTTTAAACGTATAAGAGAAAATTTTAGAAAGGACTTAATTTTAGATGAGTTCTTGCTAATTGACCAGTTTTACCTAATCGGCACGACATATATATATATATATATATATATATATATATATATATATATATATATATTGCAAGGAGGGAAGAGTATATGGAGAGAAAAAGAGAGGTTAAAAGAGTGGTGAAGCAATGTAAAAGAGAGCAGATGAGAGAGTGGGTGAGATGTTATCAGCAAATTTTGTTGAAAATAAGAAAAGTTTTGGAATGAGATTAATAAGTTGAGGAAGCCTAGAGAACAAATGGATTTGACAGTTAAA
>WNWK01009349.1:0-15000 GCA_009830355.1 Cherax destructor | reverse complement strand
TTCTAGGACCGGTGATCTTTCTGGTATTTGTGAACGACATGACGGAAGGAATAGACTCCGAAGTGTCTCTGTTTGCAGATGATGTGAAGTTGATGAGAAGAATTAAATCGGACGAGGACCAGGCAGAACTACAAATGATCTGGACAGGCTGGAAGCCTGGTCCAGCAATTGGCTTCTCGAGTTCAACCCCACCAAGTGCAAAGTCATGAAGATTGGGGAAGGGCAAAGAAGACCGCAGACAGAGTACAGTCTAGGGGGCCAGAGACTACAAACTTCAATCAAGGAAAAAGATCTTGGGGTGAGTATAACACCAGGCACATCTCCTGAGGCGCACATCAACCAAATAACTGCTGCAGCATACGGGCGCCTGGCAAACCTAAGCAGCATTCCGACATCTTAATAAAGAATCGTTCAGGACCCTGTACACTGTGTACGTTAGGCCCATACTAGAGTATGCAGAACCAGTTTGGAACCCACATCTAGCCAAGCACGTAAAGAAGCTAGAGAAAGTGCAAAGGTTTGCAAGAAGACTAGTCCCGGAGCTAAGGGGTATGTCCTACGAGGAGAGGTTAAGGGAAATCGACCTGACGACACTGGAGGACAGGAGAGATAGGGGGATATGATAACGACATATAAGATACTGAGAGGAATTGACAAGGTGGACAGACGGAACACAGCAACAAGGGGACACAGTTGGAAGTTGAAGACTCAGATGAATCACAGGGATGTTAGGAAGTATTTCTTCAGTCACAGAGTAGTCGGGAAGTGGAATAGTTTGGGAAGCGATGTAGTGGAGGCAGGTTCCATATAGCTTTAAGAAGAGGTATGATAAAGCCCCGAGGCAGGGAAGGACCCAGTAGCGGCCAGTGAAGAAGGGGCCAGGAGCTATGACTCGACCTACAACCACAACTAGGGAAGAACAGAATGTTCAGAGATGGACACAGCAACAAGGGGACACAGTTGGAAGTTGAAGACTCAGATGAATCACAGGGATGTTAGGAAGTATTTCTTCAGTCACAGAGTGGTCGGGAAGTGGAATAGTTTAGGAAGTGATGTAGTGGAGGCAGGCTCCATACATAGCTTTAAGAAGAGGTATGATAAAGCTCATGAGGCAGGGAGAGTGACCCAGTAGCGGCCAGTGAAGAGGCGGGGCCAGGAGCTGTGACTCGACCCCTGCAACCACAACTAGGTGAGTAACTAGGTGAGTACACAGAAACAGGACCAGAAACAGGAACACAGAAACAAGGGACACAACTGGAAGCTGAAGACTCAGATGAGTCAAAGGGATGTTAGGAAGCATTTCTTCAGCCACAGAGTAGTCAGGAAGTGGAATAGTCTAGAGAAAGATATAGTGGAGGCAGGAACCATACATAGTTTTAAGACAAGGTATGATAAAGCTCATGGAGCAGGGAGAGCAGAGACCCAGTAGCGGACAACGAAGAGGCGGGGCCAGGAGCTGAGTCTCGACCCCTGCAACCACAATTAGGTGAGTACATACTGTCTCCTCCACTCCATCTTCATCTTTCTTCTCTTCCTCCCCCTCTTTCTCCTCCTCTCCCCAGTTGCTTATCCATCAATTCCTTTCCCCTTTCTCCTTGTACCCTCTTGCTTGTACTCCCTAATATCTCTTCCCCTCTGCCACTTCCCCCCTCCCACTTTACATCCTTCTCCTCCCTCCCTAACTCCCTCCTCCTTTCCCTCCCTACAACAAACACCCACGTTCACTCACACACGCACTCACTCCTGAAAATACATAAGCTCCTCTTTCTGTGGTAAAAAAAATAATGGGTTACCAAAGAGGAGGGCGGAGAACCAGGGGTCTGGTGGATGTACCTCCGAGAGAAGATTGGGAGGCAGAGATCACAAAAAGGGAGGAAGAGTGGGAAAGGAAGCTAGAAGAGCTTGGCAAGAAAATGGAGGAGATGATAGCTGCAGAGAGCAGGATATGGGAGGTAAAAGCCATACTAGCAGAAGCTAAGATACAGCCTAAAGAACCAAAGGACAGCACAGCCATGACATCAGGAACTTCTATACCAGTCACAGACAAGGGGAATGTAGGGAGAAAAGGAGCTATACTCTATGCAAAGGCCCTATCAGACCCATGTGGGGCCCAGGAAAAGACGAGGAGCACACTAAGAACAAATGAAAGGACAAAAGACAATGAAGGAGCTAAGCTATATGCACTGACTCTAACACACAACTGCAGTGGCCAGGAACAGCTGAGCAGGAAAGACAGACCACTGGACACAGGGGCATCAGTCAGATTGAAGGAAGGAATGCTTCAATGGAAGGAACTAAATCACCTCAGAGGATGCAAAGGGAAATACAGTGGGAGGACGAAAGGGAGAGGTCAGTTTTTGTCTACGGGCTCAGGGATGTTAAAGGGAACACCTACAGTGAAAGAAAACAGGAGGATAAAAAAGCGATTGAAAGTATAATGAAAGCAATAGGTGAAGACTACATGACCTACGTGACAAATTTTCGGAGAATTTGGTGGTTTGCAAGAACAATAAAACAGCCTGTCAAAGTAATTTTCAATGCAGAATCAGCTCAAACCAGGATCCTGGGAGGATAAAGGACGGGTAAGGGACAAACCAGAGTACTGGAGAGTTTACCTCGATCGAGACAGAACACTAGAAGAAAGGATGATACTGAAAAAGAGGGTACAAACACGAAGGAGGAACGAGACGGAATGACGAAGATGAGCAGGAGAACCCAGACCTAGGTGGAAGAGCAAACACACCCTCCTCCAGAAACACCCATAGAAAGAATCCAACCACGACAAACCCAGTGCAACTGAACACTCCAAACCAAAACCTGCACACTGTTCCCTCTGTCCCCACCCCCACATCACAAACCCCACCCCTACAGCAACCCCCTATGGGCACTCTGCCCCCACCCCCTCATCACAAACCTCATCCTCACTGCAACCCCATTGGCCCCCACCACAGCTCCCACTCCCCCAACCCCAATATTAACCCAGGACCTCAGTTTTAGAATGCAGATGGAGGCAGGAACCATACATAGCTTTAAGATGAGATATGATAAAGCTCATGGAGAGAGAGGACCTAGTAGCGATCAGTGAAGAGGCAAGGCCAGGAGCTGAGTCTCGACACCTGCATCCACAAATGGGTGAGTACAAGTTCACACCCACTCATTCCCACATATTCAAATGCACACACACTCTCTTCCCCCTCACACCCTCCTACTACCTTTCGCACACTCCGTCCTCTGATCAACCTTCTCTCTCTCACTCTTATCCTTATCCCCCCTCCTCTCCCTCTTTCCCCTACTCTCTCCTCTTTTGCTTCTCTCTAATCCTCCTCTCTCTCCCCACATTCCCCCCTCTTTCCCCCTCCCCACCTCTCTCCCATTTCTCCACTGTCTCCAGCTTCCTCCTCTTCCTTCCTCCTCCCCCCCAAACACACTCAGAGAAACACATCACAAAACAACCACACTGAAATACATAGTTTTTCATTCTGTGGCAAACAAAAAAAATGGGTTGGCAGAGAGCAGGGCAGAAAACCAGGGAACTGGAGGATGAATTTGCGAAGGAAGATTGGGTAGTAGAGCTCATGATAAGGGAACATGAGTTGGGAAGGACGTCAGAAGAGGTTAGCATGAAAATGGAGAGGATACCTGCAGAGAGCATTAAGTTGGAGATGCAAGTCACAGCAGCAATGGCTAAGATTCAGATATTATAAGAGGAACTGAAAAATCTGATACAACCTAAAGAGCAATGTGGGCATGACATCAGAATCTGCTACTTCAGTCACAAACAAGGGGACTGTAGGGAACGAAGGAGTGAAACTGAATGCAGAGACCCTATCAGACCATTGAGGAGCCCGAGAAAAAAAGAGGATCACACCAGGAACAATGGAGAGGACTCTAGAAAATGAAAGAGCTAAGCTATCATAGAGGCCCTAACAGACCATAGCAGTGCACAGGGAAAGCTGAGAAGGGAAAATGACCGACCACTGGGCCCAAGGACAAAGATAATGAAGAGATTGAAGAAAGGAAAGCTGCAATGGAGGCAACTATATCGAACAAGAGGATACATAGGGATATGCAGTGGGAGAATGATAGGGAGAGATCAGTCTTTGTTTATGGGCTCCAGGAAGTTGAAGGGAAAACTTACGAAGCAATAAGACAAGGGGAGAAAAAAGCATTATGAAAGCATTAGATGACATGACCCAGCTGGCAAAGAAGAAGAAATCGGCCAATCAAAGTGATTTTCAAGACAGAATCAGCTCAAAACAGGATCCTGCAGGAGAAAGCAAGACAAAGGACATATTGGCGTACCAGAGGGTGTATCTTGACCACGACAGAACAAAGAAGAAAGGCAGAAGCTGAAAGAGAGGGTACAAAGACGAAAGGAGGAAAGAGAAGTGAAGATGGAGATGGACAGGAGAACCCAGACTCATGAGGAAGTTCAAATATAACCTCCCTCACAACCACCTACAGAATCGCCCCAACCAGGACAACCCCAATGCAACCAACACACATGCAATACCCAATGCCCCCACCCACCTCATTACAAACTCCACCTTCACAGCAACCACCCATAGTTCCTCATCAGGTCTCTCACTTCCCCAACCCCACGTACCCACCAGACCACAGTTTTAGAAAAGAAGTTGAAGGTTTGGTATACAAATGCAGATGGAATTACAAATAAATATGAGGAGTGGCATGAAAGAATCAAGGAGACATCCCCAGACATAATAACACTCACAGCACCGAAACTCACCAGGATGATAACAGATGCAATCTTTCCACCCAGATATCAAATCCTCAGGAAAGATAGAGGGAGCAGAGGGGAAGTAGGATTTGCACTGTTCATTAAAAACCGGTGGGGATTTGAGGAAATAGAAGGAATGGATGGAATGAGCGAAAGGGACTACATAGTAGGAACAATCCAATCTGAGGGCTCTAAGGTGATAATTGAAGTAATGTACAACCTGCCACAGAACAGCAGGAGGCCAGGAGAAGAATACGACGAGAGCAAGAGAGCAGTGGTAGACACACTAGCCGAGGTGGCCAGAAAAACTCACATAGGGAGAGAAAGTTACTAGTTATGGGAAATTTCAATCACAAGGAGACTGACTGGGAAAAATTGGAGCCCCATGGGGTCTCGAAACATGGAGAGCCATGATGATGGATGTGGTACTGGAAAACCTCAAGTATCAGCATGTTAGAGACACTATCAGAGCGAGAAGTGAGGATTATCCAGCAAGACTGGACCTAGTATTCATCTAGAGTAGTTCGGACATCGAGAATATCACATACGAAATGCCCTTTAGAGCAAGTGGTTCTGTGCTTTGATTACATAGTTGAGGTACAAGTGGAGAGAGTAGAAGGAATACGACGGGAAAAACCAAACTTCAAAAGGGGGGACTACACATGCATGAGGACCTTCCTGCAAGACATTCAGTGGGAGAGAGAATTGTCAGGAAAACCAGAAAAAGAAATGTTGGACTATGTAACAACAAAATGCAAGGAGGCAGAGGACAGGTTTGTTCCCAAGAAATGAATACACACAGTTAAGAAGGGAGGCTCAGCGACAATACGAAAATGACATAGTATCGAAAGTCAAGTCTGACACGAAGCTGTTGTATAGCCACAACAGAAAGAAAACAACAGTCAATGACCAGGTAATCAGGCTGAGGAAAGAAGGTGGGGAGTTCACAAGAAATGACCAAGAGGTATGTGAGGAGCTCAACATGAGATTTAAAGAAATATTTACAGTGGAGACAGGAAGGACTCCGGGAATTCAGAATAGGGAGGTACACCAACAAGTGCTGGATTAAATACACACAACCAAGGAGGAGGTGAAGAAGCTGCTATGTGAACTTGTTACCTCAAAGGCGGTGAGACCAGATAACATCTCTCCATGGGTCCTTAGAGAGGGAGCGGAGATGCTATGTGTGCCACTAACAAAAATCTTCAACACATCCATTGAAACTGGGAAACTACTTGATGTACAGAAGATGGCAAAAGTAGTCCCAATTTTTAAAAAAGGGTACAGACACGAGGTTTTAAACTACAGACCTGTGTCTCTGACGTGCATAGTATGCAAAGTCAGGGAGAAGATCATCAGGAGGAGAGTGGTGGAGCACCTAGAAAGACACAAGCTTATAGACGACAACCAGCACTGTTTTAAAACCTAATGGAGTTTAATGACAAGGTAACAGAGTTAGACACGAGAGAGAGGAGTGGATAGACTGCATTTTCTTGGACTGCAAGAAGGCCTTCGACACAGTTCCTCACAAGAGGTTAATGCAAAAGCTAGAGTATCAGGAATGCATAACAGGAAAAGCACTGCAATGGCTCAGAGAATATCTGACAAGGAGGCAACAACGAGTCATGGTACGTGACGAGGTGTCAGAATGGGCGCTTGTGACGAGCGGGGTTCCACAGGGGTCAGTCCTTGGACCTATGCTGTTATTGGTATATATGAATGACATAATGGAAGGGATAGACTCAGAAGTGTCTTGTTTGCAGATGATGTGAAGTTAATGATGAGAATTAAATCAGTCGAGGATCAGGCAGGACTATGAAGAGACCTGGACAGGGTACAAGCCTGGTCCAGCAACTGGCTCCTTGAATTTAACGCTACCAAATGCAAAGTCATGAAGAACGGGGAAGGGCAAAGAAGATCGCAGACTGAGTATAGTCTAGATGGCCAAAGACTGCAAACCTCACTCAAGGAAAAAGATCTTGGGGTGAGTATAATACTGAGCACATCTCCTGAGGCACACATCAATTAGATAACTGCAGCAGCATTCGGGCGTCTGGCAAACCTAAGAATAGCGTTCAAGACTCTGTACACTATATAGGTCAGGCCCATATTGGAGTATGTAGCACCAATTTGGAATCTACACCTGGTTAAGCACGTCAAGATATTAGAGAAAGTGCAAAGGTTCGCAACAAGAATAGTCCCAGAGCTAAGGGGATTGTCCTTCGAAAAAAGGTTAACTGAAATCGGCCTGACGACACTGGAGGATAGGAGTGTCAGGGGAGATATGAAGACGACATATCAAATACTGCAAGGAATTGACATTTTGGACAAGACAGGATGTTCCAGAGATGGACACAGAAACAAAAGGTCAAAGGGATGTTAGGAAGTATTTCTTCAGTCATTGAGTTGTCAGGAAGTGGAATAGCCTAGAAAGTGACGTAGTGGAGGCTGGAATCATACATGAGGTTTGATAAAGCTCATGGAACAGGGAGAGAGAGGACCTAAAGCAATCAGTGAAAAGGCAGGGCCAGGAGCTATAGCTCGACCCCTGCAACCACAAATAGGTGAGTAAACACACACACACACACACTACAAAACCTAACCCATTAAAAAAATAAAATAATGGGGGCTCAGAAATAAGTCGAAGGCTCAGGGGATCAGATTAAGATGGGAATGGAAAGGAAGAATCAATAGAAGAGCAATGTAAAAGGATGAAAGAAGAGTGGGAGAGCAAACTAGATGAGCTTCCTGTGAAAATGGAGAAGAGGATGGAAGCAGAGAAGAAGAAATGGAATTCGCAACCTGAAGCCACAGAAGCCAGGATATGGGCTCTAGAATATGAGGTAAATATGCTGAAGTGAGTTATAGGGCTATATCCCAGAGAAGACATGGCATCTGAAGCAGGTTCACCCTTAATAATCAAGAAGCCCAACGGAGAGGAAGGAGGCAAAACTTATGGTAAGTTAGTTTATTCAGGTATACACAAATACAGTTACATAGATTACACTGGTCTGCATTTGGAATGTTTTTATTTTTTATTTTTATTCATGGTTGTGATCTTACATATTCTCGTGCTGCTGATTGTAAATATCTAAATTATTTTCCTCTATCACATAAGGATTTTGAATAAAATATAAATTAATGATAATAACAAATGTGAAGAGAAAAGAAAACGGAGGTTTTCTAAACATATTTCATACTAATACACATAGTGCAATAAATAAAATGGACGAATTGAGATTAGTTGCAAGTGCAGGTAACATTGATGTTTTTGGATTAACTGAGACGTGGTTTAATATGAAAAATCGGGACATGCCTGCTGAATGTCACATTCAGGGTTTTAAATTGTTCCAAGTAGACAGAAGTATCGGTAAGGGGAGTGGGGGTGGCACTCCATGTCCGAGATTGCTTAAATCGTTGCATAAAGGCGGGTATAAAGTTTGAAATAACACATACAGAGTATGTCTGGATAGAATTTTCAGAGGGGTGTGAACAATTTATTTTAGGCGTGATATACCGTCCCCCAAACTTAGATAGGGACCAAGGGAGACTACTTTGGGAGGAAATTGTTAAGGCCACAAGGCACGATAACGTAGTAATTCTGGGGGACTTTAACTTTACTCAAATTGATTGGAATTTTTTGACTGGGAAATTTGGAATCTAACGACTTTCTAGAAGTAGTTCAGGATTGTTTTTTGAAGCAGTTTGTGACAGAGCCTACTAGAGGAAATAACCTGCTTGACTTGGTTCTGGCAAACAAGGAAACCCTTGTTAATAATTTATAAAATTACGGAAGAACTAGGCGCAAGCGACCACAAATCAATTACCTTTAGCATTGAATGGAAATATGATAGTAGGAACAACTTAGTAACGGTCCCAGATTTTTGTTTAGCAGATTACAATGGGCTTAAAGAACACTTATCATCTGTTGACTGGGGTAACGAAGAGACCTGTCAATATGACAGCTTTCTAAACACTATGCATGCTGCCCAAAGAATGTTTATCCATTTAAAGAAATTAGATCGAATAGAAATGACCCAAAATTAATGAATAAAAGATTCAATATCTTCTAGGTCAGAAGAAATGAATTTATAGGCTCATCAAAAGAGGTGAGGTTCGGAGGGACGATAGGAGGGACGTTAAAAAGGGAATAAGAAAAGCTAAATGGGACTACGAAATTAAAGTTGCTAGGGATTCGAAAACTAACCCAAAAGGTTTTTTCCAGGTTTATAGAACATAAGTTAGAGATAAGATAGGTCCCCTTAAAAATAACTCTGGGCATCTTACTGACAAGGAGAATGAAATGTGCTTTATTTTTAATAATTATTTTCTCGGTTTTCACACTGGAAGACACTAACAATATCCCAGTAATTAACTTTTATAGTGGGCCTGAAGAAGATAAATAATGTAATATGACAGTCACTAGCTAAATGGTTATAAAATAAGTAGACCGACTGAAACAAAATGAATCGGCGGGTACTGATGAGCTTTTTCCAAGGGTTCTTAAGGAATGCAAAATAGAACTCTGTGAACCATTAACTAATATTTTTAATTTATCTCTTCAAACAGGTGTAGTGTCTGATATGTGGAAAATGGCTAATGTAATTCCTATTTTTAAAGCAGAGGACAAGTCATTACCGTCAAATTACCGCCCAATAAGCCTGACCTCAATTGTAGGCAAATTACAATAGTCAATTATAGCTGATATTATAAGAAGCCATCTGGATAAGCATATTTTGATTAATGATACTCAGCATGGATTCATGAGGGGCCGTTCCTGTCTAACTAATTTATTAATCTTCTTCAGTAAAGCTTTTGAGTCTGTTGATCACGATAAAGAATTCGATATTGTTTATTTAGACTTGAGTAAGGCTTTTGATAGAGTTCCACATCAGAGACTATTAAAGAAAGTAGCAGCTCATGGCATTGGGGAAAAAGTGCTGTCATGGATCGAGTCATGGCTCACCAATAGGAAGCAAAGAGTGTGTATAAATGGGGTTAAATCCGAGAGGGGATCTGTAACAAGTGGCGTTCCACAGGGATCAGTCTTAGGCCCGTTGTTGTTTATAATATATGTCAATGACCTTGACGAGGGAATTACTGGAGTTTACCTGGAGAGAATTCCAGGGGTCAACGCCCCCGCGGACCGGTCCGTGACCAGGCCTCATGTTGGACCAGAGCCTGATCAACCAGGCTGTTACTACTGGCCGCACGCAGTCCAACGTACGAACCACAGCCTGGCTGGTCAGGTACCGACTTTAGGTGCCTGTCCAGTTCCTGCTTGAAGACAGCCAGGGGTTTGTTGGTAATCCCCCTGATGTATGCTGGGAGGCAGTTGAACAATCTTGGGCCCCTGACACTTATTGTGTTGTCCCTCAACGTGCTAGTGGCACCCCTGCTCTTCATTGGGGGGATGTTACATCGCCTGCTGAGTCTTTTGCTTTCGTAGGGAGTGATTTTCGTGTTCAAGTTTGGTACTAATCCCTCGAGAATTTTCCATGTGTATATAATGGAAAAATAAACACATAAGCAGTATAATGTGATCCTTTATTGACAACGTTTCGCCCACGCAGTGGGCTTTATCGAGTCACAGACAGATCTACCTGGAAAATGAGCAACATGGAGATATATATAGGGTACAGTCAGGTGGAGAATGCTGGGTCAGGTGGAGAAAGCTGCATGTGACAGTCTTAAAAGTAGTGTGATAGTTAAAAACATTGTGTGACTTAAAGGACCTGTAGTGTACCATTCTTGAGTTCTAGGTGGGATAGCGTTGAAGAAGTTTCTTGGCAATAGGTTCAGCTATGTTGTAGAAGTCGTTGTTCTGGTTGAAGTTGTTGGATATACAGATGAGTGATGATTCTAGGATTCTTCGGTATTGCGTGTTGTCTTCTCTGGCGATGAGTCTTGCGTTTCTGTAGTTGATTAAATGGTTGTGTAAATTTCGGTGTTGAACACAGGCATTTCTTGAGTCGTCAGATCTGCCTGCGTACTGGTGTTCTGAAATGCGTGTTTGTAGGTCTCTGGATGTTTCGCCAACGTATAATTTGCTGCAGCCATTACAAGGGATTGTGTATACCCCTGCCGTGGATTGAAGCTTTTCCTGTCTGTTACTGGTAATGTCCTTGATGGTGGTGGATGTGGAGGTGGATACTCGGAATGAGGTTTTAGAAAAAATGTTGGAAACTTGTTTGGAAATGGAGTTGGTGGGAAGGACTATGTATCTCTTCTCAGCAGTGTCTTCTCTGGGTGTGTTGAAGATGTTTAATGCCCGTCGTCTGCAGTCTCTAATGAAGTGACGAGGATAGTGAAGTTTGGAAAAACTTGTTCAATGAGGGAGCATTCTTCTTCAAGGAACTCACTGCTGCAGATTCTGAGTGCGCGCAGGAAAAAGCCTATAATTACACCACGTTTAATTTTGGTGTCGTGGTGAGAGTAGAAGTGGAGAAGATCGTGTTGATTGGTAGGTTTTCGATAGACTTTAAAACGAAGTTCATGGTCAGCTTTGCAGAGAAGAACATCAAGGAAAGGAAGAGTGTTGTCGACTTCTTCTTCTAGTGTAAACTGGATTGATGGCTCAACCTGGTTGAGTTCGTGTTGGAGAGTTTGAACGTTGAAGCGTCTGGGAGTTATGATGAGAATGTCGTCAACATAACGAAGCCAGGTGACAGAAGAGGGAATAATAGTGGAAAATCGCTCGGCTTCCAAATTTTCCATATATGGTTCGCAAGGACGGCACTAAGTGGCGATCCCATGGGTAGTCCAAAAGTTTGCTGAAAGAGTTGGTTTTCGAAAGAGAAACATGTAAAGCCCACACATAGTTCAACAAGGTCGATGAAATCGCTGGCTGGAAGAGGAAGATCAAGCGAGTCGTCAATTTTCCTGCGCAAGAGATCGATAGCTTGTGTAGTAGGTACTTTGGTGAATAGGGATGTTACATCAAGGCTGGAGAGTTTCTTGTTTCTGATGTTGATGTTGCGAATGCGATTGAGAAGGTCACCAGAGTGTTTGAGATGTGCTGGACTGATGGTGCCCAAAAGTTTGGAGAGGTGTTTAGCGAGAATTCCTGAGATTTGGTGGGGAGCACTGCCTATTCCCGAGGATATGGGCCTCAATGGGATACCTGGTTTGAAACGTTGTCAATAAAGGATCACATTATACTGCTTATGTGTTTATTTTTCCATTGTGTCGGTATTTTATACCATTTATTTCCATGTGTATATAATAATGTATCTCTCCCAGTAATTGAGGTGGTTTATCGCAGTTATGCGTGCCGTGAAAGTTCTCTGCACATTTTCAAGGTCAGCAATTTCACCCGCCTTGAAAGGTGCAGTTAGTGTGCAGCAATATTCCAGCCTAGATAGAACAAGCGATCTGTAAAGTGTCAACATGGGCTTGGCATCCCTGGTTTTGAAGGTTCTCATTATCCATCCTGTCATTTTTCTAGCAGATGCAATTGCTACGGTGTTATGGTCCTTGAAGGTGAGATCCTCTGACATGATCACTCCCAGGTCTTTGACATTAGTTTTTCGCTCTATTGTGTGGTTGGAATTAGTTTTGTACTCCGATGAGATTTTAATTTCTTCACTTTTTCCATATCTGAGTAATTTAAATTTCTCATCATTGAACATTATATTGTTTTCTGCAGCCCATTTAAAGATTTGGTTTATGTCTGCTTGGAGTCTTGCAGTGTCTTCAACGGTGGACACTGTCCTTCAGATTCGGGTGTCATCTGCAAAGGAAGACACAGCACTGTGGCTTATATCCCTGTCTATGTCCGATATGAGGATGAGGAACAGGATGGGAGCAAGTACTTTGCCTTGTGGAACAGAGCTTTTCACAGTAGCTGCCTCAGACTTTACTCTGTTGACTACTACTCTTTGTGTTCTACTTGTTAGGAAATTATAGATCCATCTACCAACTTTTCCTGTTATTCCTTTATCACGCATTTTGTGTGCTATTACACCATGGTCACACTTGACAAAGGCTTTTGCAAAGTCTGTGTATATAACATCTGCATTCTGTTTGTCTTCTCGAGCATCCAGGACCTTGTCGTAGTGGTCCAGTAGTTGGGACAGACAGGAGCGGCCTGCTCTAAACCCATGCTGCCCTGGGTTGTGCAATTGATGAGTATCAAGATGAGTGGCGATCTTGCTTCTTAGAACCCTTTCAAAGATTTTTATGATATGGGACGTTAGCGCTATTGGTCTGTAGTTCTTTGCTATTGCTTTACTGCCCCGTTTGTGGAGTGGTGCTATGTCTGTTGTTTTTAGTAACTGCGGGACGACCCCAGTGTCCATGCTCCCTCTCCATAGGATGTTAAAAGCACGTGATAAGGGCTTCTTGCAGTTCTTGATGAACACGGAGTTCCATGAGTCTGGGCCTGGAGCGGAGTGCATGGGCATGTCATTTATTGCTTTTTCGAAGTCATTTGGCGTCGTGGTGATGTCAGATAGGCATGCGTCTGTCAAGTTCTGTGGCACTCTCATAAAAAAATCATTTAGGTCTTCGATTTTCAGTCTGGTTAGCGGCTCGCTAAAAACTGAGTCATACTGGGACTTAAGTAACTCACTCATTTCCTTGCTGTCATCTGTGTAGGACCCATCCCGTTTAAGTAGGGGCTCAATACTGGAAGTTGTTCTCGACTTTGATTTTGCATAAGGAAAGAAATACCTTGGGTTTCTTTCAATTTCATTTATAGCTTTTAGTTCTTCCCGCGTTTCTTGATTCCTGTAAGATTCCTTTAGTTTTAATTCGATGTTTGCTATTTCTCTGACTAGTGTCTCCCTACGTATTTCAGATATATTGGCCTCCTGTAGCCGCTCCGTTATTCTTTGCCTTCGCCTGTATAGGGAGCGCCTATCTCTTTCTAGTTTGCATCTTCTCCTCCTTTTCCTTAAGGGAATTTGCCTTGAGCAAACCTCTAGTGCCACAGAGTTAATTTGGTCTAGATATAGGTTAGGATCCGTGATGCTTAGGCAATCTTCCCAGTTTATATCATTTAGGACTTGGTTTACTTGGTCCCACCTTATGTTTTTGTTATTGAAGTTGAATTTGGAGAAGGCTCCCTCGCGGCTGATCACATTTTGTTGATCTGGGGCTCCCCCCTAGTGATATGAGCAAATTCGCCGACGACACGAAGATAGCTAGGATAATTGATTCAAACGTAGATGTCATGGAACTTCAGGAGGATTTAAACAAACTTAATTCATGGTCAGAAAAGTGGCAGATGCAGTTCAATGTAGATAAATGCATGGTTTCGAAGCTAGGGAGTGTCCATAACCCTAGCACTTATAATGGAAAAATAAACACATAAGCAGTATAATGTGATCCTTTATTGACAACTTCGCCCACGCAGTGCTTTATCGAGTCACAGACAGATCTGTCTGTGACTCGATAAAGCCCGCGTGGGCGAAACGTTGTCAATAAAGGATCACATTATACTGCTTATGTGTTTATTTTTCCATTGTGTCGGTATTTTATACCATTTATTTCCAGCACTTATAAGTTGAATAATGTAAAACTTAGCCATACAGATTGCCTTGTGTAATAAGGTAAATAGATTACTGGGATTTATATCAAGAAGTGTAAGCAACAGAAGTCCAGTGATTATACTACAGCTTTATACATCATTAGTAAGGCCTCACCTAGATTACGTGGCTCAATTCTGGTCTTCATTTTAAAGAATGAATATAAATTCGTTAGTAAACATTCAGCGACGAATGACAAAGTTATTCAAAGCATTACAAACCTTCCGTATGAAGAAAGATTGAAGTTCCTTAAATTACGTTCACTTGTAAGACGAAGAATGAGGGAAGACATGATCGAAGTGAATAAGTGGAAGATGGGTATTAACAAAGGGAATATAAATAGAGTCTTGAGGATATCTCTCCAAGAGAGAACACGCAATAATGGATTTAAATTAGACAAGTTTAGATTTAGAAAGGATATAGGAAAGTATTCGTTTGGAAATAGAGTAGTTGATGAGTGGAACAGTCTGCCTAGTAGGGTTATTGAAGCTAGGACCTTGGGTAGTTTCAAATTTAGGTTGGATAAATTCATGAGTGAGAGGGTTGGATTTGAGTGGGACTGGCATGCATGGGTATAGAATTATCAAAGCTTATTTCTTGGGTAGCATTGAAAATTGGGTTGAGCAAATATTCTGTTAGTGGGATCGGATTGTGAAGGACCTGCCTAGTATGGGCCAACAGGCCTGCTGCAGTGTTCCTCCTTTCTTATGTTCTTATGTTGTAATAATTTAA